>JAJIBD010008457.1:0-78258 GCA_021461705.1 Cryptotis parvus | reverse complement strand
CAGTACTGTTTTTAAGCTTCAGTGAGTTGTTTTTATTCAATTCCCTCTAAAGCTCAACTCTTCTTCCAGATCAGGTGAAAACCCCACAGGGACGCTCAAAGGGTCTTGATCAAAAACATAGGTGCAGACAAAGCATCTGACTGCTTCACTGTTGACAAGCAGAAAATAACAAGGTTAGGGGCTACTAGACAGCATACAGAGGTCTGAAGTGAACAGAAAAGACACGGTCAAAAGAAAGCCACATCCCTGCCTTTCAGAAAGAATGGAGTTCTGCAGCCCCAACCAGTGCAACAAGAAAAGGGCAGAGAAAGGTAACTGTGAAGAGAGGGCGAGATCTTAACTAAGTGAACCTGGCTGATTCATTGATTCACTCATTTACTCATTCATTTAAATGAAGTATCTTCAGAGTTATACCAACACACTGGAATACAAAAATAAGATAGACCCAACTTCTAGAGATGCTAACTATGGGAAGAACAAGTATGGTTATTTGACAAATTTGGGCCAAAGGAAAAGGGATTAGTATCTTTCAGCGCCTATACCAAATCTATGTATCCTATAACCTACACTGCATTCTTTTATAAGGATTCCCCAGAAACAGGTTTAATGTATGTTCTCCCAAGAAAAGGGATCTAGAGCCAAGAAATGATGCCCTCTCCTAAAATATGCAATAACATATAATGGGCTTTAGTTGAAATATTGATAGAACGTAACTTAGATTTATTTAGTTCCATCTACCTTTGAAAAGAATGTAGTAGTCCTATGCAGCAATGCTGGTGGACTCAAGAGACATAACCAGTGATGCTTAAGCAGTTCATGCTTGATACTTCAGTGCTCAGGCCCAGTGCTGTGCTATTTCGGGTTACCAGAGTTCTCTCACCGGTACTCACAGGAGGTGCTAAGTGTCAAATCTTAGGCTTTGCTCATGCTAGGTATGTGCTTTCCCATTTGAGCTGTATCTCTCTGGCACCCTCACTGTTTCTTTAACATAATTATCTCACTGGCAAAAAAAATTCAACAGAGCAGTGTGGAAACCCTATACATGAAACATCTTGGTTAGTTAGAGGACACTGTTCATCTTCATTATTCAGAGGAGGAAACTGAGTTTCAGCAAGCTCAAGAATGTGCCCCAATACTCAAAGTTGGTAAAGGGTATTAGTCATTTGAAATTAGTCTGTCTTGGCTCTAACTGGAACTCTTTGATTCTGCATCATGCTGGCTTATGATGTGCCTGTCTTAGCTTTCTAATTGGTTCTGACAATGAACTGTTCAGTCCCCTCACTTTGTTCTTATATACATGGATTAATTTAACAAATACAACTGCTATAGTGGGGCCAGAGAAATGACTATTTTCTGTTATCTGTCACAACTGCCTAATTTCTTCTGGAGAAACTGTAGACTTGCTTATACCCTCCCTAAGAAATGATAGCAATGTGTGGATCCTTTACCTGGCACTGCCTCTTGATAGCTGTGTAACTTTCTGGAGGATTTTCTTAATTTCTCTTGGTTTTACCTGTCTTCATTTGAATAATTGTCATGAGGACTCACATAGACATATATAGCATACTGTAGCCAGTGTTTGGTATGCAGAAAACCCTCAGGACATGGTGGCTGTATTATTAGAAAAGCCCATGTTGGCTGTATTTCAAGCAAGGGTTACAAGAGAGTTCATATCAGAAGGTGCCAGATGGTATATGATCCTCCACGGCATAAATGTGGAGTCTTGGTCTGATGGTCTGTACAGAGAACAGGAAGTTATTCTGGGGTTCCCATCCCTGGACAAAATGTCTTGTCTTCTCAGTATCTTCCACTTTTTCAGCTCTAAGTCCTTCTTATCCGTAAGACATTAATTAGTGTGTGTGTGTGTGTGGGGGGGGGAACTGGAAGGCCGGACTCTACTGTCTGATGGCTAATGATATGAAGGAAGGTTGAAAAGGCAGTGCAACGGCAACTCAAGGTCCCTAAAAAATAGCCCAGCATGAGAGAGAAGGCCATCCTCCCTTTGGGAGCTTGACAGCCCCACTGTATTGGAAATCCAAAAAATATAAAAGAGAAATCAAGTAATTACCTTTCCAAATGCTGGAAAGAAAAGGCAGAGAGTGAGCTTCCATGGAAACAAGGTTCTGTTTACTGTGCTGGTCTTTCCACTGAGGAAAGGGAAGGACCAGCTGGAGAACCAGGTCAAGGGCAAACCTTTCCTAAGTTGACAACTCATTAGGGTTCAATATGTACATGTGCATGAGAGCTCTTTACCTAATTAGGCATATAATCTTACTGCCAGCAGAGGTCAAGCAGAGGCGGTGGGGTTGTTTTGACAAGCAAATTATCTCCTTAGATTTTTTCTTTTTCAAGTGATGGAGAACTGAGCTCTGCACGTAAGTGGACACAGGTATTGACTAAGCCACCAGTTCAAGTCTTGGGATTCCTCACAGCTCAAGTAAAAAAATCAATGCAGGGACAAGATCTGTCAGACCCTATCTTAGACTTGGGGACCTATAAATTCAGCAAATGAAATTCTGGGCCCAGTTACCCCCACTTCCTACCTGCATGACCTTGAAAGTATCTTAACCTCTCTGGGTTCAGTTTCCTCTACTACAAAGAGGAAGTCATTTCTATCTTTTATGTAATTGCAAGAATAGTGTTAAGCAATATATGGTGTTAGGTCAGGGAGTGAGGTTGAATTAGATCCCAAATCTTGCCATTTTAATATCCTTAAAGAGAGAGCAAATGAGTGAATAAACTTGTCTGTTTCAATTTCCTAGCAGCAAAACTGGGATAAGATACCTATCCTGCATATTGTTAGAATGGTAAAGCACCTAGGTAATAATGGCCTATAGTTTTTATACGGGAGACTCACAGACATGGGGCAGAGCCGCTACTGGCTCTCCCTGTGCCCAGCTGCTCACGAGGCACCCAGGAGGGGATGGCGGGTTCTAGCTCTGGTGTGCCACCTTAACAGAGCCTTGCAACTAAGCCAGACAACCCCACTCCATGAGCGCCTCCATTTTCCACATCTGGACTTCCCTCTCGTCAGAACTACACCCAGCAGACCAGCCTATTACAGCCCGGCCTGCGGGCTGCAAGCGGCCACTCAGTTCATCAATAAATGCTGGACTTACAGATGACTACAAGAGTATGCTACCCGCATGGCAGAGCCTGGCAAGCTACCCGTGTCGTATTTGATATGCCAAATACCAGTAACAATTTTAGACCTCATTCCCATGACCAGATGGAATGGTTTGAGGCTCTTTTATGTTCCTGGAGCAAGCAGATGCCCTTGGGCTCTACTAGCATGAGAGAGGACATATGGAGATATTACTGGTGCCCGGTCGAGCCAATCGATGATGAACAGGAATACAGTGATACAGTGATACAGTTTTTGTACATGGTTTCTAGAATTTGGTACATTTTATGGTGCCCATTTATATCAGGTGTTCACCTCCCTAACTGCCCCTTCATGGTTTATGAAAGAAATCAGATATAGGGATTAGGGACAATCTGGAGCGACCTATATATGTCTGTGTTTTCACAGAAGAAACACAATCTGCACTTCTCTGTCCATAGCAGCATTATTCACAATAGCCAGAATATGGAAAAAACCCGAGTGCCGAGAACAGATGATTGGATAAAGAAACTATGGTACATCTACTCAGTGGAATACCATGCAGCAGTTAGGAAAATGAAGTTATAAAATTTGCCTATAACTGAAGGAAGGAGGAGGAAAAAGAAGAGGGAAGAAGAGGAAGAAGAAAGGAGGAGGAGAAGAAGAAGCAGCAGAAGAAGAAACAGAAGAAGCAGCAGCAGCAGCAGCAGCAGCAGAAGCAGAAGAAGAAGAAGAAGAAGAAGAAGAAGAAGAAGAAGAAGAAGAAGAAGAAGAAGAAGAAGAAGAAGAAGAAGAAGAAGAAGAAGAAGAAGAAGAAGAAGAAGAAGAAGAAGAAGAAGAAGAAGAAGAAGAAGAAGAAGCAGCAGCAGCAGCAGCAGCAGCAGCTAGAGAGGCAGGATGTGAGTGAGAATCTGAGGACACTGGTGGTGTTAGGAAGGGTGCATAGGTGGAAGGATTGGTGCTGGAACACTGTATGACTGTGACCCAGTCACGAAAAGCTTTGTAATTATATATTTCACCATAGTATAATAAAATTTTATTTTTAAATAGCTGTGTTTGACTTCCATCTGCCCTTTGCTGAGGCATCTTGGGCTGGGATCATGACCTCTTTTCAACCCTTCACTTAAGAAATGGGAAATTCTAAGGGTTTCTGAAAAGCCTAGAAGAACATTTTTCAAAGTCAGGTTCTGGGGGAGCTTAGTTTTGTGTGTGCTCTAGGAAAAAGGGTTCTATGGCAAAATAAAGTTGGATCCTTTCAAGTGGTACTCAGGGGCTGAGGGCTACCCCTGACTTCTTGTCTGGTCAATTGAGCAGGTGGTTCTATGTGAACGCCAAAGGATGAGATGCCATTCAGGGACCACCAGGGTTACCCAGGTAATGCTGGGTGAAAAGACCTCTGTGTCACACATGTGTATGCTAGGGGACTTTCAGATCTGTTCCTAGAAATTATTAGGGATTATGTGGTACTGGAGATATAACTGGTAGACATGCATCATAATCCCTATACTATCTCCCTCAAGTCACTTCTCCCAAACTTACCCAATCATTCATATCCCAATACCACATTTGACACCTTAGGCAATTATTTTGTGTGCTTAGCTTTTCTCATATTCAGGTAAAGATTTCTTTCTAATTTTGGAAAGGTGGAGGCTATGGGATGGGGAGAGAGAAGCTAGCAACTCTAATGTGTCAATGGGTCTGTTTCTCAGTAAAGAAGGAACCCTCCCAGAAAGGGTCTGTCTGGGTCTAGGAAGATAAGAAAATGATCATGGGGTCCCAACTGGAGTCTTGTCATTAGCCTCAGTATTTGATAGGGCCACTATGCAGCATGCTTGGGAGACATTCTGGCCTCTACAATTTCCTTAGGGATGCTGGGATCCTCTGGCTCAGCATATGATGAAAGCAAGTTTAACTACGGATTCATTATTTTTTTTACCGCCATGTGGCAGCCTTCAGCCAAGCATGATTTCAACATGCAGAAAAATTAAACAGAGGCAGATTATTTTATGCATTATTTGAATAATTGCTTTGATTTCTGAAAATGGCTGTAGTGCCTAAATCTCAGAGCATCAAAAACCACTGCAGCCTCCAGGCCTGCAATGGAAATGATAGGGAACTGTGGTTGAAATGAGTTTCAGACACAAACTGGTTGGAAAGTGTTTTAGGACATGAACTGTGCTTTGGAGGAGTTTAGATGTGTGGCAGTGACTTCAGGCTGTGGCTAACGCCATCTTAAGCTCCTCAGTCTACTTCATATACCCCACCCTGTGTTCATCATCCTCCTTCTTAGAGGCCTAGAATGCTTTGATTTCTCCCTGTGGCCGTGGTCTTGGCACACAGTGTCCATCACACCTGAGCACTTTTCTTTTTCCCAGTAACAATTTTTTATCCACCACCCTCCAGTTTTGCAGTAAATTCTTCTCTGATACCTGCAGGCTCAGTGAGGGTCCCCTATCAGTGTTTTCCCTGGAACAAAGCCACTCAGCTTTATGAGGTTGTTCATGATGGCAACTGAACATGAACTCGACTAATGTTTACCTACCAGAGGGCACTGTGGGTGCAATCTTGCTCATCTCTTCATTCTGTGCACTTGGCATTGTGTCAAGCACAGGGTGTGTCCGAAGGCTGCCTGACTTTTAAAAAGAAGGATTTAGGAGGGCTGGGGAGAGAGTACAGTGGGTAGGGGTGGGAGGCTGCTTGTGTGCATGCAGTGGATCCAGTTCTGAACCCTGGTGTCCCACATGATCCCCTGTGCACAGCCAGGAATAATTTCTGAGTGTAGAGCCAGGAGAAACCCCTGAGCAGAGCCGGGTGTGACATCCTCCACCTCCATAAATAAAAAAAAGAAAGAAAAGAAAAAAAATAGGGAGGGAGTGTTAACCATGACAGAAAAATGGAACATGCCCTGTTCACAGTCACTCAGTAATCTGCGAGATAGCTGAAACCAAATACCCAATCTATCAACTCCTCCTTTATTTTCTGGCTGCTAATGGCTGCATCCTGGGAACTGAATTCTCTGGAGGGACAAAGAATGTACTTGACTTCACCAGTTGTTTTCCCTCATGGAGCACCCTTAACTCTTGGATTTTGGGAACTGAGGCATGCATGCTGTAAGAGCTGCAGCACAAGTCACCTGCTGATCTGAATCTAACTCAATATTTCCGCCTTAGTTTTTCTTCACATCGCAGTCTGGCCCCTCACTTCCAGGGGATTAACATCTGGAAAGGAGGCTGTCAAGAGAAACAGTGAGAGCACCTCAGCTCATCTTCTATGTTTTAGCAGCCCCATAGCTGCTAAAATTCTTTCAGAAAAGCTGCTCCAGCACATGAATGCGCCTCCCTGGGTGCACTGCAGTCTGGAAAGTTACAGGCAGGATGGAGTCAGCTTCCAGCCCACAGATCTGTCCCCACGCCCTGCCTCAAGCACATACTGAGATTTAGATGGCAACTTTCTGTTTTCCAGCCCGACTACCAGCCCGGAGTTCCTTTCCTCCTGTGTCTTATCTAGCTTTGTGTTTGTCTACCTTGACTACTGGTCAGCTGATGTCCCCTCTTTCTCCTGCCCAGGTTCAAGTCCTTGCCTTTCCAGTATATTTGAGATGAGAAATCTCTGTGAGCCTTTACTGTTAATGTTTTTCAGAGTTCTTAAATCAAAATGGTAATGATAATAGTAATAATGATAACCTACCTCAATAGGCTTCAGAGTCTCAGTGAGACAGTCTGTGTGTGACGCTCAGCAGATTGCCTGGCATACATTTCTACAAGCCTTAGCAGACCTTAGTTTCTATTATGCCATATCCTCATCCTCCCTAATGCAAAGCGGGTTCTAATAACATCTAAAGAGGTCGGATATTCCCTCTGCTTTCAGGTAAGATCAATTTTCCAAAGGGTGGTACACATTCATTTCAGAGATACTTGGCTGTGTACAGGAGGGCTAGCCCTGAGAAAACAGAGAATGGGTTTTAAAATCACAAACCCATAAGACCCATCTCTCCCTGTTATAAACTCAAGGTGTTACCAGGGCTAGGGTTACACAACCTCTCTGAGTCTTTGTATCTGGAATTCTAAGAACATTCTCAGAGGGGACTGTAATGACGACTTTAATATATATTTCTACAGAAAGGTTCAATGCATTATAGGCTTACTTGACTTCTATTACTGTTTGTAGGGTCAAAGTGGAAGAAATCTGCAAACTTGCCACTCATCTGAACCATTTACCAGGGCTCTATTCCAGAGTAATTTGTAGAGAAAAATACAGATTGGTGTTCCATACATACTCAATTACTTTCTGTTTTCTATAAAAATTACCCAAGGAGTTATCAGCTCATTTGTGGAAGAGTTAAAATAAGATCAGTGGTGTTTCTCTTTGTCATGCCTTATTTCCTCTCCCTGAGAAGACCTTCAGGAGGTCAAAGTATTCATTCTGAAGGATAAACTTCTCCCTGATTGCAAAATGCAGGCTTTAGCCCTCAGAGTTTGCCAGCCAATGAGAGCACCCTCTGCATTTGAGTCACCAGCTTTATGTCTTTGCTGGCTTCTGGCAATGCAGTAAATATAACACCCGACCTCCAAATGCAGTAATTCTCTGAGCAAGGAACAAATAAATACATAAAAAATCCCCAAACAGAAAAGCAATTCACTCCTTTATGATCCTGCAGTGTTCATTCTCCCCCACCCCCATTCCCAGTGCAGGCCTGGAATGACCTCTGCTCTCCTTTTCACCATTTCAAATCTAACACGTCACTTGGAATCTATTTTCAGACCGACTTCTTTCATAGAAGCAGCTCTTCTTGATGATTTCTGCTTTGCATCTACTTGCTTTTATAGGCATTGTAGTTTGTGCAGTAACCCCTCCTTTCTATGTGTCACATGTCCTAGATTCCTTTTCCAGCCACAACAGGAGTCAGAGACTTAGGAACCTAAAAACAGTCATATCTGGGCTCAGAGCTTTGTCACCTACCAGCTCTGTGACACTGAGAAATACACTGAAGTCTCTATCTGTGGCATCCTCTACAAAGAGGAAGTCCTAAGAGTGACAATCCCTAAGGCAGAGACAAAGTACAGAAATAAAAAAAAGATGAGGTAATAGTCACAAAGCTCTTAATATGATGCCTTGAGTTTGAGGTGAGTCAACAAAATCAAGGTTATAATTGAGTAACATTGAGCCCAGGTCTAGGTTTTTTTAGCTGGCACAAAAGACACAGCTGAACGTATTTGTGGATATCTTAATGCCCTTCACTGCTCCATGGGGATCAATGCACCTGAACTATGCTGTGCACACAGGGAACTTGAAGTCTTGTAAGAAAGGGATAGGGTTTTGTGATTCTCTGTGGGAGTCTGGCAGCAGGAATCCAGCATTTTTAAGTAGCAGGTGATTTTATGAAGAAAGGATACTGCGGACTATGTTTGGTTTATCCCTTAACTCTACAGTCACCTCGTGAATAGCTCTTGAATCAATTACTCTGTCTATCCATTTCCTAGACCAGTCTGCCTTTGTCTTCGAGAACACTGAGTTGTTTTGGAGCTACACCCAGTAACGCTCAGGGGTTATTCCTGCTTTTGCACTCAGAAATTACTCTTGGTGGGGGTCAGGGACCAGATGGTATGTTGGATTTATCCTAGGTTGACCATGTATAAGACAGGTGGCCAACTCACTGTACTATTTCAGCAACCCCCTGAGAGAAAGTGATTTTTCATTGTGTCCTCTGGTACAGTAATTTTAATTCTGATTGCACAAAAGGATCACCCAAGGGAAGTGATACCAAGGTTGTACTCTGATATATTTTACTGCCCAGGTGATTCCAGTTTACAGAAAAGACAGAAACTCTGCCCAAATTCAGTTCTCAAACACTGATGCACAACAAGAATCAGAGAAACTGTTAAAACAGAGTTCTGAGCTTCATTATTGGACAGTTTTGATTCTCCAGTAGATCAGAGATGAGACACAAAACTGCCCTTATGATAGATAGCATCTGGGTGATATTTGGTGATATTGTCATTGGAGTATCACTCAGAGCAAGGATGAAATCTATGCTAAGCACTGCATTCTGTGCATATTTTTAAATGTACATTTACTCATGACACTTAACATGCATCACCAGTACTCTATTCTCCTTGAATCCAAGGTCCTTACAGAAATGTAGGGAAGCTGCTACAATCTGGCTTCTGCACAGATCTGCAGTCTTCTTCTACCAGCAGGTAGAAACCCTTCTGGCTGTCTTAGAGGATGCCATTCTTCTGCATTCTGAAATGTGACAAATTCCACGCTCTCCCCTCTGCCACTTTTATCTGGTCAACATTTACCCATTTAATTAAGTGCCGGCTCCCGTGTTGTTTCCCCAGGCATCTTCTTGGTCCCAGCCTAGATCATTCCCTGTAGGCTTCTATAGCACTTGAAGCCTCTGTGGTCATTCTCATCACATTTGCATTATCTGCTCATGTCATGCTCTCTGCGTGAGATTATAAATGTCACAAGTGCAAGGGCAAGGCTCTGTCTGTCCTGTTTGCTATGAAATCTCCAGTGACTGATGCATTGTAGGGAAGAAAGAAATACAGAATAAATGTGAAATAGAGACAATATGGTCTACTTTGCTGGGTTATTTTGATGAGCTAATGAAATAAGTTAATCCGAGCCTTTGGTGTGTCTAGCACTTACCAGGCACTCAAATCATGACCTCGATAGGTGTCATTGAATGCAAGGTGTTGTTAAGGTTATTAAATCCTGTTGAACATACTCTGAAATGGAGTAAGTAAGGAGACTGAGTGTAACTAAAGTGGTATGAATAATAGCAGTCTGGACCCCTTCCTAGCTTAGGGACTGGTAATATATTTTTTTAAATTTTATTATACCACTGTGAGATATACAACTAAAAAGCTGTCCATGATTGGGTTTCAGTCATACAGTGTTCAATCACCCATGCTACACCAGTTCACCCTTTCTAACATCAATGTCCCAGATTTTCTTCCACCAAAGCCTGCTTCTATGGCAGGCTCTCTCTCTCTCTCTCTCTCTCTCTCTCTCTCTCCTCTCTCACACACACACACACATACACACATTAAAAACACAACCATCATTTAAGACATATATTTAACTCTTGCTTTGTATCAAATATTATACTATATGTTGTGAGCACTTAATAATAAACAGAACTTGCCTCCTAGAGCTTATTGTAAACACAAGAGTTTGCATATAGAACATTCAGTATTTATCGTGGCCTGGCACCCTGCCAGTGTTTCATTCATTCTCTCATTTAGCAATTACTATTATAAGCAATACCACTTTACAGCTGATAGAACTGAGGTTCCAAGAGTTGAAGTAATATACTAAAGAAGTAGAAGAGCTGGAAGAGAAACTCACTTCGAGCCAGAGTGCAAGTTTTGAACAAGTTTCTGTCACAATTCTTGTCCAGAATAACTTTTAGGATTCTTCCAAAGAAAAAAATACGTGGAAATTTTTCAGGTATTGTATACACATACTTTTTTAAAATTAGTTTTGAAGTTAGATTTTACTAACTTCTGAAATTCTATTTAGTCATCGAATTATAAAATGATCTTTTTTCTGCTTCCTTGGGGCCACATCTAGGGGTTCTCAGGGGTTTCTCCCTGGATCTGCAGTCAGGAATTACTCCTGGTGGTGCTTGGGGGACCATTTGGGATGCCAAGGATTCGTGAGCCATGTACAAGGCAAGCACTTTTCCCACTGTACCATTGCTCCAGATCCCAAAATGGTCATTATTTAAAAATGATCTCTTCTCCAATGTCCCAGGAAATTGGTGGCAGGAAAATGGGCACTCTGGTGGTGGGTATAGTGTTGAAATGATGTATGTATGAAATTATTATTAACAGTATTATAAATCATGGCACCTCAATAAAAATGTGCCTTTGGCAATCTTCATGAATATTATAACAAATTAAATGCTTTTTTTTGGTGCTGCTGATTAATATTGATATCTCAGCACCATTGAACTGTGAGGAAAACAATTTATAACTGGCAAAAACAATGCATTAACAGGAAATTAAAAAATGTGCAATGTTGCCTAAAAATACCTCTATATACTAACAAAGTTGAAAGCATTTGCTAAAAATGACTGCTTAAAATTTTAAAAGGAAGTGAAATTCATTTCAAATATTGATTTCAAGTATAAAACGTATTTGCAAGATCAGAATGAAGGTAAATTTTTCAGCTTGTGCAATTATTACTTTAATAAATGGATAGATGCACAGTGGCAATTGTATATGTTCATGTAGATATCAGCGATACCTAACAACAGAAAACATTAGAGCTTAGAACATAGTCCTAATTTTTTTTAAGTATTTCATTATACCACCGTGAGTTATACAAATAAAAAAGATATACAATTAAAAAGTTTGTATTTGGGTTTTAGTCATACAGTGTTCCAGCACCCGTCCCTCCACCAGTGCCCATCTCCCACCACCAACGTCCCCGGTTCCTCACCCCTTCCCCCAGCCCACCTCCATGGCAGGTTCTTTATTTCTTTCCCTTTCTCTCTCTTTCTCTTTTCCTTCCCTTCTAGACTATGGATTACAGAACATACATTAAAAGGTTGTCATGTGTATCCTTTTGCCTCTATTTAATGCTCAGTTCTAGGTTGGCATTAGTACCCTCGACAATTATTAGCACCCTGTTTCATTTTCTGTCTTACCTAACCTCTGACTCCCACACGTTTGTGATAATTTCCACCTTTGACAAGACCTCCTGATATATGTTTCACTTGACCTTGGATATTGGTATCATAATATGTACATATATATTTATGCCATGCAAATAAATGCAGTCATTCTGTATCTGTCTCTCTCCTTCTGGCTAATTTCGCTCAACATAATCTTCTCCATGTCCATCCATTTATAGGCAAATTTTATAACTTCATTTTTCCTACCAGCTGCATAGTATTCCATTGTGTAGATGTACCAAAGCTTCTTTATCCAGTCATCGATTTTCGGGCACTCTGGTTGCTTCCAGATTCTGGCTATTGTGAATAATGCTGACGTAGCCCTAATTTAAACTGAGGTAAAACAGTATAATTTTCAAGTGACATGAGAATTGTCACATGTACCTCTATTTCCCATGAGATATGACATGCTTAGCTCCTTGCCCCAGTCTGATGGTTATACAAAACCTGGTAGAAATCGGATCTATTTATAAATCTAACCATATATATCATTATCCTATTTTGCCTGCCCTAAAAATTGTGTCTTCATTGGTGATACCATTGTTAAAAGCCAAAAATATTTATAAAGGATGTGTTTCACTGATTAAACCTGTCAAAGGACCTACTAATTTCTAATTTCAAATCCATAATAAATCAGAAAAACTTATTAGTTATTTTATAATTCCTCTGTAGGCAAGAGGAGGAGACAGTATTAAAATAGTGAGGTCTCAAATTTTCCAACAGACAGGAATAAAGAAATGTCTAAATTCCCCAAATTACACTGCCAGCATTTATTAAATGCTTCCTGAATGTAATATACTGCATTGTCTGTTACAGAAGAGCAAAGGTACTAGGATATCATCTATTTTAATATATGTGACAGTTCTTACTTGTTAAACTATATTGACATCTACTCTTCACATTCAGCAAGTTGGAGAGTTATGAGGGATAGTGGTACATTTTGTATTTTCAATGAGACTTAAGTCGATAATCTCAAGTCAAGTCTATATATAAGGAAAGATAATTATGTGTTATACTGAAAATGAAAATTAAGAAGTGGAAACAAATTATTCAGGATAACCAATTTATTTCAAAATAAAAAGTTAACCCTGAATGTCAGTGATGTAACAACAGTCTATTTCTTGTTTACACACATGAAGCCATACTGGATTAGGGAGGAGTCAGTTGTCAGTCAGCAACCAGTTCGGATAGAAGCACCAACAGTTTGTTATGCGCTATCTTAATAAGTGGCTTCTAGGCTCACTGTGACAGGAAAACATAAAGCATGGAGAAACTCTAAGCCTGACTGCTGAGTTTAGTCCTATGGACTCAACCACATAGGAGGCTAGAAAATATAAGTGAGCATAAAGTTGGTGAAAATTATTTTCTGCCACTGAAAATATGGGTCCTGGTGAAAGTTTTTATAATATAAAACCAAATATGAGTCCTAGAACTTCCTTAATTTTTCATATTATTTGGCTGTGTAGACCAGTGCTCTTCAATATGTTTATACTTATGGAGCCACACCTGCCCTGTGCACTCCCCCAAGGACCAGCAGTTAGAGCGAAGGTGGTAGACCAGTAGTTTTCAACCCTCCTACATTTGCAGACTGGCACCACCAGTCCACAGACTGGTGGTTTGAGGATGTTTGTGTAGACAATTCTACATCAATTCAAATTAAGTGACAGGGAACTATTTTTGCATTGTGAAAGGTAAATATGGCTATGGCCAACAGGAATAAGAAAAAAAAACACTTCTAAAAGAGAGAGCTGCGAATAAATAGTATTTTAATCATTTTAAATAAAAATGATGTTGATAGAAATATATAGTTCTGAGTCTTGGAGAGGCTCGAAAGTAAAAGGGCCCTAGGGTCTCAAAATCTAATTTATTTCTAATGTACTTACAATTTTCCAGACTAAGAAACATTTTGAGTGGGAGACCACCATTAAGACTCAAGATTTCTCATCTCTTGAAATTCTGTTTGCAAGACTAATCTCTGTGAAGCTCTTCTTAAGATTAAATAGTTTATTCTCTGATGCTTCCCTTTAATATTTACAAAAGCAAAGAGAATGCTTTTAAGGGCCTTGAGAGAAAAACCCTGCAGTAATTGTAACAAAGATTTCTCCCTCATAAATTACTATAAAATCACAAAACTAATAAAAATTTAGTCTATGGTCCTAATTAACCACAAGGAAACTTACTCTTAAGGAAAGTACATCACAAGGAATGGGAATTCACAATGTGGATTTTATTTTTAAAAGAGCATTATAAAATGCATGTATCAAGTCAATACTCTACCTTTTTCATACTGGCATTCCTGTACATAAGATTGATTCATGAAATTATGCCTTCCAGCAAGATGTTTTTGTATTCTAAGGAGGGATAGTGGAGAAATACATTTAAAAAAATAAATGATTTTTTAACAGGAAATAAAACCCCAATGATTTCGAGTAGAATAATTTAGCTGGCATAAAAAAGATTTTTCAGTACATATTCATGTAGTGATTGCCTACAGAGAGATATTTCGTTCCCTAGGTTGACAGGGAAGTTCTTAGAATTATAAGCCAATGTATTTTGGTTTGGAGCTACACTTGGCAATTCTCAAGGGTTACTCCTGGTTCTGCACTCAGTTATTCCTGGCAATGTTCCAGGGACTATATGGGGTGCAAGGGATGCAAGGGATAAAACCGGGTCAGCCTCATGCAAGGCAAGCACCCTATCCAACTTAACATCTCTCTGGCCCCTAAACAATGTACTTTCTAATTCAAAATTTATCCTCTCTTATATTTGTCACTCAATTTATAATTATGATCATTTTTTATTTCATCAAAATATGATTAGCCAGGTACCTTCTTGGTTTATGTGGAAAAAAAAAAGGGGATAATCTCAAAAAATTGGGTTTGGAGAAAATGAGATACCTAAATAGTTCCAAAATCCCTAAAAAGTTCTGCATAGGTTATTGTTGTTGGTGGTGCTTTACCTCCTTTAAGTTCAGCAGAGATTTTGCTGACATTTTGGCAAAATATTTGCTTCTATTATTATTATTATTATAAAATTCTACCATGGAGATATAGAATCATGATGCCACAAGGCCCCTGATGGTTTTAGACAGTGTTTAATGGATTCGGTCTCTGCAGTCTGACATGTTCAGATGAATTAGAAAATGGTTGATTAAAAAATTTAGAGTTGAGATAAAGAAACTGCCATTTAGGCAGGCTATGGGAGCGGGAGGAAATTGGGGACATTGGTGGTGGGAAATGGGCACTGGTGGAGGGCGGGTGCTGGAACACTATGTGACCGAAATCTCCAAACATGAACAACGTTGTAATTGTATATCTCACGGTGGTATAATAAAATGTTTAATTGAAAGAAATTTAGAGTCGACGTAAGCGTCTAGCCTGCATGGAACAAGATAACCCCTGGGTGACAGCCTGTAGCTTTGATGTAGGAAAGTTGGAAGGAATCTCACGCCCTGATACGGAGTCAGACTGCTGCACCTAACAGAAAAATTCTGAAAAATTCATAAGCTTCCTCCTCTTTAATAATTAATCTTTAAGTCAACAAGCACTGGCAGTTTATACTAGCCACCACTGAGCAACAGACAAATACTCGAGCTATACCACCCTCTGCAAACCCCTCTGATTTAGTAATTCCCACAGCAGTCTTTGGTTTCTTATCAGAAAATTGCCAATGGCAACTGTGACATTTGCCCTCAGAATTTATAAACTGAAAACAACCTGTCTCTCCTTTGCCAGTCTCCTGAAGAGGGTTTTAATTCAACACAAACTACAATTGGTATCTTTCTTGTCAATATTCTCTATGTCCTGAAAATTCTTAACTGGGTGGTAATGGGGGAGTGATTTTTGCATCTCAGAGGACATCTGGGGAGAGTTGGGGGACATTTCAGTTAACATTAAGAAGAAGGAATGCTACTGGAATTTAGCAGGCACAGACTAGACATGCTGTAAACATCCAACAATGTAAAGGTTGGCCCCTATAACAAGGAATTATCCAGTTCTAAATGTCAATCATGCTGAGACTGAGAAACCCTGCTGTAGACACTGACCTTGGGCAGGCAAGAGGTTTGCCCTGACAACACTTGATTATGGGGGCAGAGAGATCACTGCTATACTGACATGGGAGCTTAACTTCACGATGTTAAATCCTCTTGCTCTTCGGCTTCTCAATATTACCAGCTGGGCTGAGATCGGAAATAATTTGAGGAAAAAATAGATCAGAGGGAAATGTTGGCAGTTCATACTGTGGTTAAGAAATGTATTCAAAAAGGTGCCAGATTTGCAAAAATAACCTGGATAGGTATTTGTGGAGCCTTGTTCTAGAGATATGTTCGCAAAGATTGGGAAGAGAAGAGGTTTAACTACCAGGATCTTGCTGGAAGCATGCTGAGTGTGCCAGGCCTACTGGGAGTTTTATATGTAACATTCATAACAACGTCTTGTTCTGTGGCGTTATGAGAAGCAACTTTTCTCTCTAACAAACTGTCACATGTCAGTTTGTCACATGGGGATTGTCACATAAAAACCAGGTCCCAACATGTCAACCAGAAGAAAAGGTGATGACAAGTTCTAACCATGTCTCCTTGATTTCAAAGCCTGAGATCTTCCCAGTTCTTAATCAGAACCCATGAACAGCCAGACCCCGGTGAGAATGGAAAAGAAGGAAAAGGGTTTTGTCTTATCCCATGGCCTATCTTTTTCTCTAACTCACATTAAAAGTGGAAAAACACTACTTCTTTCTTTCCTGGGCTGACTTTGTCTTTCATTCTCACTAAATTCTATCTCCTATAATATTATTCATAGGTTTCTCATAGTTACTATTTCCTAAGGAAGGGAAAAAATGAATGCTTGATACTAATATTCTTATTTCTGGGAATTTTTTTCCCTGGGCTGAGAAACCACACTAATCTTGCCAAGAAAAAGGAGTTTGACAGGAATTCACATTACTGAAGATCTCAAGTCAGTTTCTTTTCCTTGGAAAGCTTCTCAGTGACGGTGAAGTTGGAGATTTCACGGACCCAAATTTATGTCATTCTTCCTTTGTTAAAATTTACTTTAAGCACATTTTATATGATTTCTTTCCAGAAAAATAATTATGAAGTAGAAATCCTTTGACCCAAGAAGACCTCTGTAATGAAATGTTGGCAATGATTCTTATTTAGGAAAAGGAAACACAAACTTTAGCAGTACACACCCACTCTTCAGAGATTTTATGAATCTTTCAACTTGATCAGTTACCCTTACTCACCATCAAAATTACTTGGAAAGATTGGGTTGCCTGTAGGGAGCTGATTATATCATTTTCTCCCCCATAAGATGTATACTTTGCAGTCACCTGGCTGAACTTTGTCTAGTTGAGCAGATCTAAAATACAAGGTGAGACTGGAGAAATCAGCACCGGGGTTAGAGCACCTGCCTTGCAAGCACAAGTTTAAATCTTCAGCTTCCACATGTGCCAAATGCAGTGCTGCAATCTCTACTGTTTGAGCCTTGTAGTTCTTCTATCTGTGATTTACTCTACCCAAAACAAATTCCAGATGTACCACAATAAGGAGTGTAAGCAGGTTGCTCCTTCTTGAAAACTCCTACCCAACTCTACCCAAGCAGCCCCTGCCTCCTTTCCTCTCCAGGGTAGCTGTTCCACCACACTGTCATTTAGTCTCCTTTCCCAAAGGCCCTCAAAAACTGCGCACTCTCCATCACAGGTTAATTTGCAATTTGTATATCCTTTGCTGTGACTGCTGAAAAAATTTGGTTTTCCATTAATGTGAGTTCTGGCTCAATGAAACTTTAGCTTGGCTATTAAAGGTTTAACTTTTTTTTTTTTTTTTTTTTTTTTGCTTTTTGGGTCACACCCGCGACGCTCAGCGTTTACTCCTGGCTTTGCACTCAGGAATTACTCCTGGCAGTGCTCACGGGACCACATGGGATGCCGGGATCGAACCCGGCCGGCACAGGCCGGCCGCTGCAAGGCAACGCCCTACCCGCTGGGCTATCGCTCCGCCCCCTAACTTTTTTTAATGAGAAAAAAGGGAAATAAACTTCGAAGTAAAGTCCTTTAGAGATCCCTCCCAACCCAGCACTTGCTACTGTAGAACCTGGTGTTTTTATTATTTGCATGTGTCTAATTCTCCTACAAGACTAGAAATTTTTCAGGCCATAAACTAAACATTTCTCTCCTCATCTCTGCTAGAATGTTGAGGAAAGAAATAGCAGGCCATATTATTGTGTGGACAAATCTACATGAACAAAACCTACCTGGGATTCTCAGACAAACCCTAACTTCTAAGCCGCCACTACAAAATCTCATTTGAAAGAACACCGGTTCTTCCATCACAACTCAATGATCTCATCATGCCACCCTGATCTTCAGGAGTCCTGTGCTTCATGCCAAATTATGTTCCAAACTCACTTAAACAATAGGTAGGGAGACACAGGGGCTGTTGGAGTGTAAAGGACAAGAGAGAGTGGGGAGCGATAGCCCAGCTGGTAGGATGTTTGCCTGCACGCGGCTGGCCTGTGCCCGCCTGGGTTCAATCCCCAGCATCCCATATGGTCCCCCGAGCACTGCCAGGATTAATTTCTGAGTGCAGAGCCAGGAGAAACCCCTGAGCATCGCCGGTGTGACCAAAAAGAAAGCAAAAGAGAGAGAGAGAGAGAGAGAGAGAGAGTGAAAAGGACCATGTTAGGCCTTACATTCTCCCAGAAAAGAACCTTACCTTAATTGGAGAAAAATCTTACCAGAAGAGTCACATGCCATGTGATGGTCACACCTGCAGAAGCACTAAAAAGTATTGCAGGATTGCCTAACCTTATGGACAATGTATTCAGAAGGAGTAAGAAAATAAGCAGAAGGAAAGAAAGTGAGCTATTTTTGGCAGCACAAAGGATGAAGACAATTTGGAAAGGTGAACCATTCTCTCTTAAATAATTGAAATCCTATTTCACAGCCCACAGATTTTTTGTGGTTGTGTTTTGATGCCACAATAAAAGTATTTCTGGAATCAAGAACTCATTTTTCCTTTAAAGACTAAAGTTTAAAGGAGCTTTTTAAATTCATTGTTTATTGTACCTTATACCTCAGCATAGGTATCTTATAACCCTCAGAAGCCAGTGAACCACTAAATGATCAGTAAATGCCAGAATGGACCCAGTAGATTTCAGTTCTGTAAGACACTTAAATCCCAAAAAGAGCTTAGCAGAGAATCCTCACATGGACGCCTCCAAGCACTAGAAATGCTAGTTTTTCTTGAATGACTTTTGTTATTCCTTTTTGAGTATTGTCTTCCTACTCTAAATGCTAGTGTCTTAAGAATTATCTCCAAACACAATTAGTGTTCGGCAAGTCACAGGTTCTTCAGGTTAGTCCAAGTTAATATTCTCCTTCCCTTTACTGTTGAGCATAGCCAGAAGCTGTGCAGTGAGAGAAAATCATTTCAATTTTTCTTAACTTTGAATTTAGATGCAAAGCTACAAATTTCTATCACTGAGCCTTGGACCAGCATTAACTTAAAATTATCATCATCATCATTATTATTATTATTATTATATTGAATCACTGTGAGATACACAATCACAAGGCTGTTTATGACTGGGTTTCAGTCATACAACGTTCCAACACCCATCTCTCCACCAGTGCACACTTCACACAACCATTATCTCCAGCTTCTCTGCCTCCACCCCCTTCCCAGCCCGTCTCTATGTTAGGTACTTTTCTTTCTTTATCTCTCTATCTGTCTCTTTGTCTCTGTTTCTCTGTCTCCCCACCCCCACATTTTGGGCATTATGGTTTGCTGTACAGATACAGAGAGGTTATCATACTTACCTTTACCTACTTTCAGCATGCAGTTCTTATCCAGAGTGATCCTTTCCAACCATCACTGTTATAGTGGTCCCTTCTCTATCCAAATTGCCCTTTTCCCCAGCACTTAAAGCAGGCTTCCAAGCACAGACCAATCCTCTTGGCCCTTGTTTCTACTGTTCTTGGGTATTAGTTTCCTAGTATATATATATATTTTTTTTTACATTATATAAATGAGTGCAATTATTCTATGTCTGTTCATCTCCTTCTCACTCATTTTACTCAAAAATACTCTCAATATCCATCCATTTGTAAGTGAATTTCATGACTTCATTTTTCCTGACAGCTGCATAGTATTCCACTGTGTACTATAGTTTCTTTAACCAGTCATCTGTTCTCTGGCACTTGGGTTGTTTCCAGATTCTAGCTATTGTGAATAGTGCTGCAATAAACATAGAAGTGCAGATGGCTTTTCTGTTGCATGTTTTTGGTCCCAGTGTATATTCCCAGACTGGTATTGTTTGGCTGTGTGGAAGCTTAATTTATAGCTTTTAAGGAATGCCCATTTTAATTTTTATTATTATCATTAGATAAAACACTATAGAATTTTAGGGGTATAACTACATATTATAATGTAACTGTCTTTCACTTCTTTATTTCCCTTAGCATAATCTTAAAGTCCTACACATCTCCCCCCACCCCAACAAAAGCACAACTTCAATTTTTAACAGACTAATATTCCATTGAATATATACACCACAACTTCTTTGTGTGTATTCTATTTCTTTAAGTAATGGCATATAATTTTTCAATGCATGTCTTTTGCCCCCTTTGTTAGGTTTATCCCATATATTTAAATTTTTGATGCAATTATAAATGTGATTTTAAAAATTTCCCTTTTGGGGCTGGAGCGATAGCCCAGCAGGTAGGGCGTTGCCTGTTTGCCTTGCACGCCGGCTGGCCCATGCTGGCCTGGGTTCGATCCCCGGCAACCCATATGGTCCCCTGAGCACCGCCAGGAGTAATTCCTGAGTGCACAGCCAGGAGTAACCCCTGAGCATCGCTGGTGTGACCCAAAAAGCAAAAAAAAAAAAAAAAAAAAATTCCTTTCCTTTGACTCATTGTATATGGAAATGCAAGTGATTTATCATATTGATCTGTATCTTCCCACTTTACTAAACTCATTAAATATTTATAGTAGGGGTTTTTGTGTGGTCTTTAGGATTTTTTATTAGAGTATATGAAAATAGCAATAGTTTTACTTCTTTCCATTTTATATGATTTTTACAATTTATTCTTAATTGATTGCTTTGGTAGGCCTTCTAAAATAATGTAAAATTACTGGTGAGAGTAGAGATGCTTGTCTTATTTTGGATCTTAGGAAAAGGATTTCAGTTTCTCACCACTGAGTAGGAAGCTAGCTGAGGGCTTGTCCTCTAAGACCTTTATTATGTTTTCCCAAATGTACTTATAATACTTTTCTGATTTATTGGAATTTTTATCCAATGGATGTTGACTCTTATAAAAAATTTTCCTTTTATATATAGCTATGATAATATGACTCATATCTCTTTTTTGTTTATATGATGTTTTAAATTAACTTATTTTCATATGCTGAATTATCCTTGCTTCCCTGAGATGGCTTCTGCTAGGTCATGATGAAGTATTCTCTTGTGTCACAGACACATCGGAAACACAACTATCTGGCATTGTGCTAGGTGCTATGCTATAATCAGGAGGAAAGTAACTACTTATTTCCTCCTGGAATTTGGAATTTTTAATCTAATGTTGAGTGTGAACATTAATTAGTAACAATGCACATTAATGTAAATAGATCATTTCTCCCAAGGATCAGAATAAGACTTAAAAAAAGGTCTCACCTAACAGTTTTTGGATTGAAGAACTATTTTGTACTGGTGACATAATAAATCAAGTTCAACTCATTATATTCATTTTATTAACTAAATAAAAGTGAGTTAGACTTTACTTCACTTTATGCATTTTTATATATTTTAGTTAGATTGACCCCTGAATGCAGAGGTTAGAGAATCCTCACAATGGCCTCAAGTTCCTCTCATTATAGTAATGCACAGAAGACACCAGCTTCAAGCTGGTTCTTAATAGCATAACTGTGATGATGGTGAGAGCTGTGGGCTCTAAACAGCATAGGAGTGTCTGTGGTATCAAGAAAGGGCTGCTCCCTTGAGGCTGAAGGCCTGAGGCTCAAAACAGCAGGAAAACTTTGTTTATGGCAAAGAGGGATCAATAGTCTTGTTTTTCTAGATTAGGGTGGAAGGAGGATTAGAAGTGGGTGGTGGCAAATCCCTCCCAGCTGTTCTTGTTTTTCTAAGAGGCTGCTATCAGCACGCAATTTAAAGCGGCTAAAGGTCTCTCCTCAGTGCCCTCAACATCAGTTTCTGAAGTTTATAAGTTGATGCTGATCTATGCAAAAGTCCCCAGAGGGACAGGGAATTCTGTAAAGTATCATCTTATCCAAGAACAAATCATTTCTGTCAATACCAGACACACTGTTTTGGGAGTCTGTTAATAAGTTCTAAGGAAAAGGACTAGACTTTTTGCAAATGAAAGGAATTTCTTGTTGCATTCAGTTAAATGACAATTAACTCAGTACTATCTCTTGACACTTTACTTCCATCTCAACAAGACTATGGTAAACATTATACACACATATGACATACTATATACATACATACACATACACACATAATCATTATATATACGCATATATACATACATACACATATACACAAAATTATTTACAATGAACTCTCAGATACATATTACCAAACTGCACAACATGTACAATAGATGGAAGTACAGCCATGTGAAATAGATGGAATGAAAATGTCAGAAAGGTAAAGACAAATTCTCAAGTAAGTAATTCAACAAGTCATTCTTTTAATTATTTAGGGTTTTCACTATGTGTGGTGCAATAATTATGTTACATCAGTGAGGTGGTAAAACACTATGGTTAGGAGAATTCATTAAAAAATAGAGTCTATTGGACATTTTCTATCAGTGAATCAAGGCTTCTCAGTTTGGTGAAACAGAGTGCTTTCAATGAATCTGACTAGAGGGTCTATTAGTCCTAGTCTGTTTAGTGCCTTACCTAAATAAAAACTAGCAGAACACCTTTATTACCATGAGAGCCAAAAAAATGTCTCCACAAGCAAATGTCCTTATGGAGGATAAAACTGATTGAGAACCACTGAACTAACAGTTCTGTGAGCCTTGGTTTCTCATCTTGAAACGGATATGACATTCTGACTAAAATTATTGTGGCTAATAAACTGATTGAAAGGAAGCCATCACTGCTACTTCACATTCTTACTCATGTCATCCAATCTTTAGGAAATGCCTACAACATGTGTGCAAACAGGAATGTAAAGGACAATTCTGGCTTTCACCTTTAGGTCATTCCTTTCATATAGAGAGGGCCATTTGTTGCAGCAAGTTCTAACTTCCCATCCAGTCAAAGTCTCATTTTGTTCTTGCCCTTGCCACCTGTAAACATATTCCTGTCCTCGTCACTTGTCACCTATATTGTAAGAAAAGTTTCAGGTTTTGAAACACTTTTCTCAAGCTGATCTTCCATACTTCCAATGACCAGTATCTGGTCATTTTATTCTCCATTGGGTAAAATGAATCACAAACCCCTTGGAAGATCTGGGTATCAGAGGAAATAGGGGATACTGTCTCACTTGACCCATTATTCCTGGGATATTCATGTTGGCGCTGAGAACTCATTGGGAAGAAAGGAGAAACTGAACTTGATATTATGAGACACAGGGAAAAAATATCTTTCTAGAGTGCAAATAAGAATAATAGTGTGACAAATGATGTTTCTTTTGACTTTTTTACTAAGCTTTGATTTGGCAGTTTTAAAGACTTTTAGTGCTATTTGTAGAAAAAAAAATTTAGTACCAACAATGAATTTATCTTGACTATAGAAAGACTGACATTTGATTTCATCTAAGCAGTTTAAATGCTTTCCCAGGCAAAACAGTGCAATTATTTTTTTCATGCTGCACCTGAGTTGGGAAAGATGAATTCTTCTATTTTTTTGTTCTATTATTACCCTAAGTGACCTATAAGCACTTTTCCTATGTGAATTTAAGACAAATGTACACAATGAACTTGAAAATCGTAATGTAAACATAATTAAGAGATAATGCCAAGAAAGTAAAATGTCAACTTGATTTAATGACCTCCAATTGCTCTAAAAGTGTGGAAAGAGAAGAAAACCAATGCTGAGAAATATAGGCTGGGTGTTAGCCACGTCCTTCGTTGAATGTCAGTGTCCTAGGGTTCCCTGAGTGATAACTGAATTTCTCTAAAATGTAGTTTTATAAAATGTAGTCAATTCTCCATCATTTTCAGGAAGGAGATTCTAGGACATTTAAAAAAATCAACACATATTAATTAATTTGCACTAGGTTGATATGTTTGCAAAGCCCTATGAATGAAAGTGAGCTTGACATTATAAAAATTTTGCTGCCAAATTTATCAAACCCTTGTTCTAATCTTAGGTTCTGCTTCTGGTTGATATATCAATTCTCACAAATGTACTAATAGAGTTTTAGATCATATTTACCTGGTGAAACATTTCTTGTTTAAAAACTGAAAAAAAAAGATTTCAGAAAGAAGCAGTTCTTGAGATAGCCAGAATGGATAAGATTTTAAAAGATGAAAAATGGAAAGGCCAGAGAGGATATAAGGATTAAGGCACTTGCCTTGCTCAAGGCTGACCCTGCTTTGACATCCTGCACCCCATGATCCCCTAAACAACACAGAGATTGACTTCCAAAAAATAGTCAGGAAAACTTTGGGTGTGGCTAAGCTTTCCCCCACAAAGGGAGGGATTCTAGCTGGAGGGATTCTAGCTGGAGGAAAGACTAAATGATTAGTCACATGTTCAGAAAGAGAAAAGTGGTCTGGTCTGGTTTTCCACAGGATAAAATTGGTAGAATATAAATGCTTTAATCTGGGATAATACTGATTCTTCATTAGGTCAGAATTCCAATCAGCAGCTCACCTCACATACCTGGAGTAAAGATGTCCTTCGCCCTTTGGTAGTCCTGTGAAATAATGTTTTTTTTTTTTTTGGCTTTTTGGGTCACACCCGGCGACACTCAGGGGTTACTCCTGGCTCTGCACTCAGGAATTACTCCTGGTGGTGCTCGGGGACCATATGGGATGCCGGGAATCGAACCCGGGCCGGAGAAGGCCGGGCAGCGTGCAAGGCAAATGCCCTACCTGCTGGGCTATCGCCCCGCCCCCTGAAATAATGTTTTTAAGTAAAATTTTTACCTTATCTTAAAATTCTGGAAGATCTGTCAACAGTCAACCTATAATGTTCGAGGTAAAGACTTTGAAAGTTTTTGGAGGCAAGGCACGAGTATTCAATGTCCTGTCTCATTTGGTCGCAAGAACTCATGCCAAGTGGGTGAAAAAAGCATTAATGCTCAAAGAGAGAAAAGAATGAGCAGATGAATAAAGCACCAGGGATTCAGGATCACAATGGCCTGAACCATGCTAGTAGTGAGTGGCAAATGGGTTGGGCAGTGTCAAATGTAGGAACAAGGAGGTGACACTTTGAGGTTTTTGTTCTAGCTTCTTGAGGGTATTATGTCATACATTAGAAAATAGGAAGAGTAACTGTGTGCTGATAGGAGAGGAGCTCATTTTGTGTAGGTTAATGACAGCAGAGAGATTTGTTGGTATTATGAGGTTAGACAAAATAGACTAAAACAAAGGATAGAGATTTGGGAATCACTTGAAAAGGCAGCTGAAATAACTAAAACGAAGGTCACTGAGACTGAAAGATGGCAGAGGAAGAATAGAAATCTGTGTGAGGATCATGGGAAGTGCTACATTTAGGAGTATCAGTCTATTTCGGCATCCCTTAAAGATACTGCAATTGGGCATTTTATCAACAACAGAAATGTTTTTCTCACAGTTCTGGTTGGGAAGCCTAAGAACAAGACACTCCAGGATTTGTGAGTGTAAGAGCCTATTTCCGGGCTCACATGGAGCCATTTACCTTGTATCCAAACATGGAAGATGGGGCAAGGAAGCTCTTGAGGTCCCTTTGAGAATACACCACCAATCCAATAAATATCAACACCTTCACAAGACTCCGAACACGAAGACCATCACATTGAGGAATTAGGATTCAATGTATGAAAGGGATAAATATTCAGTATTTGGCAAGCCATATGCATTCTTTAGAGATTTCTGATAAGGAGCAACCAAAAACAAGGAGAAAGTGGAGAGGTAAGCATGAAGAGACAGGGAATGGGGAGGACCAACTTGAGAACCTTGTGGACCAGTATGATCTGAGTCCGGGAACTGAACTCAGAGGATAATCACAGGATAGATGCCAGATTCAGGGGACTGTGGTGGGATGCATGTTAATGAATGTGTTAACTTGATTAATAATCACCTATGTGTTTAAGGAAACAGAGAGCATAAAAACTGAAGGAACAGGACCAGAGAGATAGCTTTGCATGCAGGAAGACTAGGTTTGATCCAGGGCACTACATGGTCCCACCAAAACCCCAGCAGCAACCCCTAAATGTAGAGTCAGGAGTAGCATCCAAGTGCCACTAAATATGGCTCCCAAGTCCAAGCAAAGAAATACAACTGAAGGGACCACAAAGTCATTTTAATTAAACCTAATTTACCAGAATTTGCTTATTAAAATTAATCAGTCCTTCTTGTTATTATTCAGACTGTGAAATGAGATGCAGACCAGTAGATGCTTTTTAAATGATAAAGCCTGTCTGAGGCTGTATTTTGTAAGCCTGCCCTACTGACATCAGTCATTGTACTTCTCAAACCACTTGATCACTTGATCACTTGAATCCCATTATTCATCGATTTGCTCGAGCGGGCGCCAGTAACATTTCCATTGGACCCTATCACGTGCCAATATAGCCCAATGGCATCTGGTTGATTCAGGAATATGAAGAGCCTCAAACCGTTCCTTCAGGGTCTTAACAAGGAAGTCTGACCATCTTGTAGGTGGGCGGCCACATGATCTTTTGACATTCCGTGGGATCCAGTCGGTAATGGCTCTAGTCCAGCGGTTGTCTCCAAATCGCATTACATGTCCAGCCCATCTGATTTTCGATGCCTTGGCTAACGAGACAGCGTCCCTGATTCTGGAATAGCGACGGAGGTCAGAACTCCGGATTCCTTCACTCACTTGAGTGAGGCGTGATATTCCAAGCATAGCTCTTCGATGCCTCTCTGGGAGACCGAATAGCATTCTCATCCTGCTTTCGTAGGGCCCAGGTCTCTGAGGCGTATGTTAATGCAGGGAGAACGGTGGAGTCGAAGAGATGTGCCCAGAGCCAGAGGTTCTTTTTCCTTTTAGCTATTTCTTCGATGCCTTGAAGGCATTCCATGCTGCTCTCTTCCTCCTGCGCAGCTCAGGTTTTAGGACATTCATCATGTTGACTTCTCGACCTAGGTACACATAACTGCTGCATTCAGAGATGTTTGTTCCATTGAGAGTGAATGGGGCCTCTGGAACTAGTTCATTTCTCATGAATATAGTTTTCTTCAGATTTAGCTGTAGACCTACCTTTCCACATTCTCGGTCAAAGTTAGCCAGCATTTGTGCCGCTTGGCTAATGTTTGGTGTTATTAGAACAATGTCATCAGCAAAGCGGAGGTGGTGTAGTTGCCGACCATCTATCTTCACTCCCATTCCTTCCCATTCTAATTGTCTCATGATGTTCTCGAGGGTGGCACTGAAGAGTTTTGGTGAGATGGTATCACCCTGTCGAACCCCTCTTTTGACATCAATGATCACTTCTTTGTAGAATGGTGAGATCCTGGTGGTGAATCCGTAATACAGCTCACGAAGGATCTTGATGTATTGGGTTTGAACACCCTGTTTGACTAGGGCTTCGATGACCGCTTCAGTCTCCACAGAATCAAAGGCTTTCTTTAAATCAATGAACGTGAGACAGAGCGGCATCTTGTACTCCCTACAAACCTCAATGAGCTTGGTTACTGTGTGGATATGGTCGATTGTGCTGAATCCTTTCCGGAAACCTGCTTGCTCGCATGGTTGTCCTTCATCTAGTGTTCTGCTAATCCTTTTCAGGATGACTCATGTAAACAGCTTGTAGATGATAGACAACAGGCAGATGGGGCAATAGTTGCCGATGTCGTGAATATCTCCCTTCTTGAAGAGTAGAACTGTCCTGCTGGTTTTCCATTGGGAGGGCACCTTGCATTCAGACAGGTAGCGTGTGAAGAGCCGAGCTAGTGTATTGATGAGTACCGACGGCAGATTCTTCAGGTGTTCGGGTCTGACTTTGTCTGGGCCTGGTGCTGTTCCCTTCTTTACCAACGAGATGGCATGTCGGATTTCAGAAGGGAGAACGTTGGGAATGACATATCCATCCTGTGGAATTTGGTATGTGGGCAGGTGGATGTGGCTATCAAAGAGATTTGAGTAGAAGTCCTGGATAATCTCCATTGCCTTTCTGGAAGATGTGATAGATCCATCAGGGCATCGGAGGGCAGTCATCTTGGTCTTATAGTTGGCGAAGGACAGGCGGGCAGTGCGAATACTTTTCCCGGCTTCTGCTGCATCTTCCAGTATTTCTGCTCTTCTGTCTTTGAGGTCTTCTTTTATCGCTTCTCTGCACTGTTTAGCAAGCTTGGACGTTAGCATTTGGTCTCCTGAGGCTCGCGCCTTGCCACGTTGGCGAATGAGCTCAAGAGTTTCTGAAGACAAGCGTCCTTTTGTGTCTTTCTCTCTCTTGGCATTCTTCGCACAATCATGGAGGTGCTGAACCAGTCGGTTGTATTCTTCATCGATGTCATCAATGATGGTATCTTCCCATGTTGCCGCAATGGTGCCAAAGAGTTCCCAGTTGGTGGTCGTTCTGGGAGTTCTCTTCTTAAACATTGCAGCTTTTTCTCCCCATTGCGGGAAGTAGAATTTTGCACGAAGGGAGACGGTGGTCCGATCCTGTCTGGAATTTGGGGGACGACAGCAACATCGGTCAGACAAAACCGTCAATTGAAGATGATGTGGTCAAACCACACCTCTGTACAATACAGAACAGAATACTGGGGATGGAAAACCACTGCTCTAGAGAGTCCTTTTTCGCTTGTACTATAGTCCCATTCTATCCTCCAGGCAGTGGTGTACTGCTTTTCTTTTAGTCAACTACTATTCTCAGATTTCATCTAGTGGAACTTCGGGCATATCCTCACTGGCATTATGGCAAACCCAAAGAATTGTACATTTACTTCTTCATAAATTTCTTCAAGGTGAAGAGCAGGCTCCGTTCTTTATGGACTGGGACTTATGACTGAAACAGAGTCATTAAATATCTTTCAAGGCCACAGGGGAAGACAAGGCCTGATTAGGCGATAAAATGCGGCAGCTTCATCGAGTTATTCTCATCTTCTTCCTATAAATTATAAAGAAGCACCTAGCTTGTTTGTATGTGTGGAGGAACACTGTGATAAGCTTTCTCCCACTAAATTCAGCTCAGTACATACAGAATTCATTGGGCCCTGGACCTCAGAGCTGTAGAGTTACAGAGAAGGGAGAAAGGGAGAGGGAGTAAAGTGTGTTTGTGAAAAGAGAGAAAGAGAGAGTCAGTCTTTATCTTAAAGGGACATTCACCTACACACAAATTTTCAAAAACTATTCTTCCAAATATATACATACATACATATATACATATATATTCATACACATATACAAACACATATACATACATACATACACATATAGTTTTGGGGTCATACTCAGTATAGCTCAGGGCTTCTAGCAGTTCTATGCTCAGGGATTACTCCTGGGGTGTTCAAGGATCATGTGCAATGCCAGAGCCTGAATCATGGTCAGTTAAATGCAATGACATTGCCTCACCTCCTGTGCTATCTCTTTGGCCCTCAAACCTAGGTATTGTTATGGCCTCCTGGAAATGGATTGGAACTCATAAACCCTTATCCATTGGCACATTATAAGCATCAAGCTATTCCTGTTACAAATGTTTGTCTAATCCAATAGCCATATTCTTGAAGGGTCCTATTCTTCCTTTTTTAAATTGGGGTATAGTTTACAAGCAATAGTAGCCATGTAATAGTAGTAACTCGCATGTCATTTTGATGTACTGTGAAAGGAGTCTCACCATCTGGCTGACACATCCACACTGTTATTCTTTTCTTCTTTTTTTATTTTGTTTTGAGTTGCCTTGAGTTTTTGCTCTTATAGCAAGTTTTATTTACACATTACAGTGTTATCAGCTATAGTTACAGGTTCTACATCCTTTTCAAGGATGGAATAGGAATATAATAAGGAGGGTTTGGTAATACGGTATATCATGTATGGCTGCTAATTCCATTCCTCTTCAATCCCTCTTCATCAGTACAAGCCACCATGATTGTGCATAACCACAGTTCATTAGTTCTCTATCTCGTCTGCAGCCTTTGATTCTTGGCCCCTGCACTATAGTCTAGGGCCCTGCACTATAGACGTATTATGCAGCAGAACTGATTTTTTTTTCCTTTTCATACAATAATATCTATTCATTTTCATAGCAAGATTCCATGAAATTTAGGAATTAACAGGGAGAATTAATACAATCATGTAAAGAAGATCATGTCCTGTTCATTATCAACAACTCTCAATGTGTCTTCTAGAAAATTCATATTTTAATAAACAATATCATCTTACTAAACTCTAATGTCATCTAGTTGCCCTCTGCTATTTTGTTTTCCAAATTTCTCAGCCATTGTGTTTTCCCTCACACAAAATCTTCTTTCTCTTCCCTACATCAGGAACAGAAGTTCCTCCCTATGCTTTGTTTTTCAGCTTAGACTTCTTTAGAGTGGTCCTCCTGCCTACTTTATCTAAGCGCTCATTACCTCCCACCCATTACCCTTTATCACATCAATCTGTTCATTTCCTTCTTAGTCATTGTGGCAGGCTATGATTATTTTGTGTAATCACTTTATTGCTATCTGTTCTTCACCTCAGGACTGTGAGTGCCACACCAGGAGGACATGGAGAACAGATGTTATTCTTTCAGCTGTGAGGCAGACATCATGCAAGGCACAGAGCAAACTCTCAACACAGATTTGATGAATACATTCATAGGAAATGGTACTAAAAAATCCCATTCCCTTACATTTTATCAGCCAAATCAGTTGGTAAAAAATATGAGAGTTTTATTTTATGACCTCGAAGAAGGCATTCAGGCATAGGGTTACTGGTGAACTAGTATTTTTTTTCTCTGAGAAACTCATCTTGTTCACTCTCCTGGTAAAGAAGCCAGCCCTTCCCATGTAAAATCCCCCTCTCTATTCTCATGACCCACAACCCTTAAAGCAGACTATTTTCTCCTTTGCCCTATTTAGCATTTGAATTTAAAATATGTTGTATATTTTAAAAGTATTTTCTTATTATAAATACATCACCTAAATGATAATAAATTTAAAAAGTAAGTCTAAAATCATTAAATTGAACTTAACTTCATTAAAAATTATTAAAATTTTTCGTTTGTAATTTTGCAACTTGATAACCAATGATACATGGAAATAAGTTGCAATCACTTTTTAAGATCATCTAATTTATCCTTATATAATCTTGATGTAGCAAGGCAGGCAATATTTGAGATTCTGTGTTCACAAATAATTTTTTATCGTAATTTTTCATTTTCTCTAAAAATGGACACTCTATTATTACTCACGTCAGAGGGTTAAAAATTACATAAAGCACATAGGATGTTATTTGACAGAATAAATTTTCAAAAAATGTTTTCCATGGGGTTGAAGATAGTATAGTGGACAGGGCACTTGCCTTGCATGTGGCTGACCCTGGCTTGATATCACTTTTTCAGTAGTTATACGATTCTTCTGGAATTTTGCTGGAACCTCCTGCAAGAAGCTCAAGCTACTTGGTTGCCCAGTTCTGATTTGTGTAAGTAACATCTCATAGTTACTTTCCAATATGTAAACACCTGCTCAGTTGCAGCAGAATGGAGCCCTATTCTTGGAAAGTATCAGCTAGTCTGGCACTAGCTCACAATGTGAGTATGATTCAGGATTCATCTTTTTACCCTGTTGGTGATCAACTTTTTCAACTAAGTGATCATCTCTTACTTCAGCTTCTTAACTTTGGCTACTCTTAAGTATCAGTTGGGAGCTTTTAAAATAGCATGATATTGGATTTTTTTAGAGATTCTGACTTAATTGAACAGAGTTATGATCTGAACGTTGCCCATCCAAAAAAATCCCTGCTTTTGAGTTTACTGTGAGCTCAGAGCTCATAAGCATTTTCCCAGGTCAGTAGTTGGCACATTTGTGCTATGGTGCAAAATTGGCTGATAGTCTGTTTTCACAAAGATTGTTTTAAACATAAGCACTCATTTAGTCATTTGTTATCTGTTGTACTTTTTACTCTTATATTATAGTTTAATAGTTGAAACAGAGACCAAATCTAAAATAATTATTAACTTCTGTTACAAATAAATTTTTCTATTCCTGTTCTAAAGGTCTATATGATCTGTATGTCTTCTATATCTATCATATTACTAATTGTGATGTGATATCACATCACAATACAATCCATCTAATTCAATAATTGTGTCAACCTAAAAAGTTGACTTTCATTAGACCACAAAATGGAAAGATAAATGTCTTATTTCTGTGGTACATAAAACATGTATCTATAAATTCTGCTAGTCTTCTCTTCATTAGGTAGAGCATGATTTTCCTTATACTGAATCTGAGCTGGACTTACTGATATGATTCCAAAAAACAGGATTCTGAAAAAGTGATTACTGTTACTGTGAGAATAGATCATAGAAAGGCATTGTGGTTTATACCTTGACTTATCTCTTTTGGATTCAAGCAAAGATTTAATTATTGTATAGCCTGGTACACACTGAAGTGCTCCTTATAACTTTAAGTTTTCATGTTATAATCATTAAAAATTTAATCCCTGATAGGAACTCACCTCTATCAGAGTTTTTGCAGTTTAAAGGAAAAAAAATTAAAGCATTAATCCTATGACTCAATGGTGTCATTAAGTGGGAATTCTAGAACTAGCATTATAATCTCTATTTAGCTCTTGCCATGCCTCAGACATGCGCTTTTGCACTTCACAGGCTTTTTTCTCTGAATTCTCCCAATAACAGTGTGAAGGACATACCAGTATTATTCCAAGTTTATGGAAAAGTGAGAACAGAGTTAGAAAACGATTTACCCAAAAGGTTCTACAGCTGTTAAACTAACAGACAGCCTGGGAACCCTCAGTTGGATCCTCAAAAACTCCAGTGAGAGCACAATTTCTTGGTGGGGGAGGGAAATAATAATAATTAGCAAATAATTGATAGTTAATAATGATTATTATTACCAAAAAGGTGTGCAGCTACCTCACATAGGAAACAATGCTACCAGTAGGAAGTCTTAGAAAAGCCTGAGGGCAAAGTGATGTTCTCAAGAAATGTCCCTTTGCTGTCTGATTCCTCAGCAAGGTACAGACAGGTTCATCCCTGGAGGTAGAGCCTTGGGGCACAAGAGCAGTTCAGTAAAGGCTGCCTTACAGAATGACTAACAATTGGTAGAGTCACCTCTCCCTGGAAAAGAAGTTTTCTTCCATTTTTCACTGACTGATTCATTTATGCAAACATGGGAATGCCTATTCCATGCCAAAGAATGTGGGAGACACAAAAGTAAACAAAAACATAGCTTCTACCTAGAATACCATGAAAATCAAAACACAAATGACTAGACACATGCTACCAGCTGAGCCTTTGGCAGAGCACTGAAGAAAGCATTGGGAAGCATAGCCTGGAAATGCTCAGGGAATACAGGAGAGAGAGACCATTAGGAGACTAAGAAGCATCAAGGATGGGGACAGAAAGATGGGAATACACATGAAAATTATGAACCTTAGCATTTGGTGATTGGATGAATGCAGAGGATGTATTATGACTTGATGATTACTATGTTTTCTGGTCATTTGTTTTGTGGGAATAAAAATGTAAGGTCTCCATTATTCAACACGTTAGCTACTAGTCACAAGATGGTGGAACACTAGAAGTGTGACTACTGTAAAGGAGTAGTTAAAAATGATATTTTTTTAGTATAACACTATGCAATTTAATTGAATGCAGTCTTTGTAAATGATCTCACTTCATTCTTTTGATGATTCTATGCAATAGTTATCTGCACGTACCACATTTTATAAAGAAATTGAGGTATAGTGATTAACTACGATGACATAGTTGTTCTGTGATATTTCAGCTGAGATATCCATGCTCTACCACTTGTGCTTTGAGCCAGTCCCATATGCCAGCTTTGTTTCACACAAATCAATTTGTGGAGAGTAAGCCCCGTTTTAACAAACATTAGAAATTTACAAGATTTTGATAATAGGAATTATATACAAGGCAATGCACACAGCTTACTGTTGAATTAAGTGTGTGAATACTCTGATGGTTTACACCTGCAATCAAGTGATTCTACTACATGAATTTCTGAAATGTATCAAACTGCTATGTGGGACCCCAGACCCTTTTCTGAACTCACTTAATCCAGAGAGGGCCATCTCAGTGAGAATGGAGAATGGCTCTGTGATTAATCAAAGGGAAATAAGAGATTAAATTTTATTTTTACTTTCACTGGAAGGATTCAACATTAGAGCTCACGTTGATACTCTATTATGTGGATTTGAGAAAGTTTCTAGGACTATCTCTAAAGACTGCTGACATTTTTCTGTCCCACCAAGCACACTGAAATTGAATTCTGATACCAGTTTTTTCTTCAGTGGGATTAATGGCAAGTTGAAGAGAGAAATCTAAGAAGTGACAGGCTCTCAGAGAGGGAGTCAGGATGAATTATGGTGCCCTAAGATAGGTTTGAAACCAGAGCTCCTAGGGTAATGTGTCATAACTACAGAACACAAAAGGTCACAAACTTCAAGATGAAAAGCAGGCAAACCATACTGAGATGAAATGCCAGGTCATATTTTCTTGAGCTGTAAAAGGTGCAATCTTGAAAGATGAATAAAGAATCCCAATGACCCCATTAGTGAATATAACACATCTAGACTTGGGGATGCACAAGTGAATTCCTGACAACATGCAGGGTTTTGGAGTTCATTAATATCAGCTCATCATGCTGCAAGGACTTAATTCTGACATCATCTATTTTTCCATCCACCCCAGGTTAAGCAAGACTTTAACTCCTGGAGACACAGTCTTGAATGAATTAAGAAGGAAAGAATACTATAAGAAGTTTAAACAAGATAAAATGGGGAAAGAATACTATAAGAAGTTTAAACCACACAAACCCATTTCTGCTCTATACTGCAGAAAATAAAGTCAGATGTTATAAAATTGTGCTTTAGTTAGAAAAGTCATTTCCCTTGGTCTGACATGGCAGATAAAGGGTGACCATTAATGTTTCATCTCGGAGAAGACTCCTCTCTGCTGCTCTTTGTATCTGTTCTAGCAATCTCTCTTAGGAAACTAGCGTGAGGTTCTCTGTCTTCTCCCCACATGTGCAAGGAAATTTGACTTTCATTAGACTTGTTCTGTTTTCCCTTTGATTCACATATGATTTCATGCTCTCTAAAGACATTTTGGAGTATATATGAGCTTGTATTTATTCCAACCATTGTTTTACATCTTCAATTTTTGCCCCAAATTGGGAGTCTTACTTTGGTTTTCCTTTCATGTGGCAGACTTCCTTTCACTTGCCCTCTTCAATTGGCCCTATTGTTAATGATGATGGATTTGTTACATGGGAATTACAGTTATCATCATTTATCAGTGCTGGGATTACAGAGATGTACTCACACTCATACAACCATATACTATTTATTTGGAGGACAGGCTCCAAAGTGGAGCTTGTCCTCTTAGAAGCTCTACTAAGCTCTAAGAACTAACAGTTCTTGGCCTAGCCAGTTAAGTGTTCAGGGCAAGGGATGGAGGAAGCAGTGGTGCTCAGTCCCTGTGGCGTCAGCAATTATCAAGGTTGCCCTGGGGCCCTGGTTGTACTCTAGGACCTCTTGACTGCACACAGTGATGCTCAGGCCATCATGTGGTACTGAAGTTAGAACCCAGGTTGTGCACAGGCCAGGACGACAGGCATGTGTCCTACTTACTGTGCTATCTCTCAGCTCCCACACATACTCTCTTGAGTTTATAAACAAGTACCATCAAGTCATAGCCAAAACAGAAGAAATAAATAAAAAATAAGCCTTGATAACATCGGCTTTTACAAAATCTGTAGATGTACTAGTAATCTTACAATCAATTAGCAAACCACAGCATGGAAAAATCCATTTCTCCTTTTTATCACACCACTTTGAAAAGCCCAGGATATGGAAATTTTACTAATGGAGCCAATAAAGTGGAAGGCTTCCAAATGCAGAAAAGACATCAGTTCCTCAAACCCAGCATACCCATACCCTGTTAATTTGTGAGACTCCAGTTTGGTACTGAAAAGAATCTACAACAAAAATATCCTGTAAGTGAGAGGGAAGCAATGTTCTATAAACAAACTGGTACAATCAGGCTGCACGGCTATGCTTTTCTCCTTAATTTGATGAGAGACTTTGCAGGACTCCATCACCCACTGTGTCACATGCTCTTGTTTGAGAAAAGAAAACAGAGGCTCCGGTGAAGTCATTTGGGGGCAGCTCTTTCTTCGCTAAGACACAACTCTCACTCTTACAGGCAGCTGTCACAAGAAGCAAATGGAACACTTCCTGTTTTCCCACAAATTTCTGTTTCACCCTGCTCACTCTCCTTTCCTCAGTTGCTCTTAATTTCCCATTAGAAAGACATTAGAGGGTCCCTCGCCCCTCCTATCCATTTTGCTCACAGCAGTGAGAATGGTCTTTAAAAAATACACGTCACATCATGCCATTCACTTGCATAAAAGCCCTTCTTGTTGCACTTAGAATAAAATTCACACTGTTGTGATGGCCTCTGGTGGTGACTCCTGTTTTCTCACATACCTTCTTTATTTGTTTTTAAAAATAGGGACCACACATGGCAGTGCCTGAGATCCAGCCTCATTCTTGGCAGAGCTTGGACTAGCAGTGCTCAGGGTCTCAATAGGGCTTTACTCAGCAATGTTGGTTGGGGGTAAAGGAGGACATACAATTCTGGGGATCAAACTCAGGGTCTGGACATCATGTGCTTTACCACTGGAGCTCTCTCTCTCTCTTGGCGCACTCCAATTTCTCACCACCACTTCCCGTTCTGCCACCCCAGTCTTCCGGTATTTATAGAGTGTTATCAGGTGGATTCCCTCTCAGGACCTTCATAGTCACTTACTTTTGTTGAATTCCTGGATCATTGTTTGATTAAGCAAAGCCCTGAATGGACGCTCTGAAGCCTGCTTTCCCTGCCCTTCATTTTTACAGTAAGGGTCCCCCCTCTTCCCTTCTCCCCAGACTATGTCTCGGTTACTGAACTTGAGTAACTCAGTTAGTCATCATCTATTTGTGTCTTAATATATGTGTTGTCCATGTTTGCTAATGTCTTGTGATTCTTTCTGTTCTCTTCCTTAACTTTATCATAGATTTTTCAGTGGGGTTTGTAGAGGGATTTCTGTTCATAGGAAGGGAAAAGGAAAGTATTACTTTTCATTTTTGGTTTTGAAGTCACACCTGGCAGTGCTCAGGGCTTACTCCTGACTCTGAGAGGTGCGGGAAACCATGTGAGATGTTGGGGATAGAACCTGAGTTGACCATATTCAAAGCAATGCTTTGCCTGCAGGACTCTGGCTCTGGCCCCAAGAAAGTATAAATTTTCTAGGGCTGCTATAACAAAGCCTCAGAGATCAAGGTGTTAGTGGGTTTGTTTCCTTCTGAGACAGCAAAGGAGAAAATTGAAGAATTCAGAAGCCAAATAATTTGCCCTTGACAGTAGTACTTTAGGCTAGGAATCCTGTTCTGAGAGCCTAATCCCTCACCCCAGACTTCCTTTTCATAAGAGAGCTCTCTTTGGAAAGTGTATTTTCATTGAGAAGAACCAAAGGCTGAGTCAGAGTGTGTAGAGCCCTGTAGGAAAATTGCACCTTCTTCCTGGTCTTTATTAGGACTGAGCCTATTTAGACAGAATGAAGAAACCCAAAGAGTCACTCCTGGCCCTCCTGTAATTGCCTCTATTGCTATATCAATGACAAAACAGAAAGCTGAGTAGCTCTGGCACCTGCAGCAGCTTTACAGGAAAATTTTTAAAAGGATCAGAAGTGGAGCAAGTACCCATTCAACTTTCAGGGAAGCTGCAGAGACTTGAAGTGGAGCAGAAAGCAAAGGAAGGCAGAACAATTAGATAACAGCCTCCCCCTTTACCCTGGAAGAAGGCTCCGTGGGATGTGAAGAAATGAGTTCCAATGCCACAACAACTTCCCTTTCACTGCAAAGATACTTGAAGGTACTAAGAGGCAACAGAGCTTCCAGAGCCTGCTTTTCAGACTTACTGCTACTGCAAACTTCAATTAGGAAATCACCAGCTCGCGCTCCCACAGAGGGATTGGTCTAGCAATACTCTGCTGGTTGGGGTCACAGTCCCCTGCTTCCAGTCTCTACACATTCTTTCTTTGTCAGCTGAGGAAACAAAGCGAGATTATATCACTCTTATTGAAGTTTCAGACCTTACGTTATTAAGAGTTGAACTATGTTCGAAGCCCTGCTGTTCAATTCATTAACTACTAGACTGTGGACAAATTATCTAATGTCTTCAGTGTGCAATTTCCCTTCTGTGAGAAACTGGGTTATGTTAAAAGCATACCCCAAGAGCAGTGTTGCTTTTTATTAGATTAGATAACGTTTATGAGGACTTATCCCAATAATTCACCACTCAAGAGCTTCAAGACTATGTGTTATGAATGTGTTATTTATTGTTATCATCTGTGTTATCTATTGTTTTTATCTATTATTTGTTATTTCTTAAGTTCACTGTTTAGGTTTTTCTCAAGACAGTGTGAGAAATTTTAGATTAGAACTTGAAAACTTTATTTTGACACTGGTCCCCAGGTGACGCTGAGGATGGGCACTGAAGCTGGAGAATTCCTTGTGACATGCCGACATCTCAATACTCATAATTATGCCTTTAAAATATGTTGATGCAACACAAATTGCATCCCTAGTGTCAATGTATTGATTTTGTCTTTCAAAAACACAAGAATAGAACTCATCTTACTCCTAACCATTACTACTCATATATTTCTGGATTTAGGGTGATCCTCAATTCTGACTATTCATTAAAATCAATTGCTGCATGGGAGTGGAAAGAAATTAATAAGAAATACTAGTCTGGGCAACTTTTTTAAAGGACTGGATCAACTGAATAAGATTTTTCAGTGGTAAACTTGAAATTGCTTTTTGATTTAATTGAGATACAGATACACAAATCTGAAACATACTTCAACAAAATTTGTTATATAGATATTACCTTTGAACAATCACCTGGATCAAGACATAAACTATGTTTCTGTCAACCTATCTTCTTTAACTGTGAGTCCATATGGGGTTGCATAACTGAATGTGAGGTTTGCAAAAAAATTGGCAAGTGGAAGCTTTCAGAACAAGCAAAAACCAAAATATTAATTGACCTTGACTATGCAATGAATTCAAGGTATTTCTGGCAGCACTTTCTCATGTAGCACTACCTGGGTGAAATGAAGCAGTAATCAGAAGTTTCCTGTCAGAATACTCTCTCATGCCTCTACAGGGCTACCTTTACTTTCTCCCATTGACAGTTCTTAAAAGCTCCTTAGTTTAAATTTGGAAAAATTTGAAAATGCTGATTTTGATTCTAGAACACTGGATTTCACACTCCTGTTCATGCTTCCTCCTTCATATTTGTGAATGTCACTTTGGGAAAGTGTTTCAGGAGATAATCACTGTATCACTGTCTTCCTGTTGTTCATCGATTTGCTCGAGCAGGCACCAGTAACGTCTTCATACTGCCCTGTCACAAGCAAGTGTAGTCCAAGGGCATCTGCTTGCTCCAGGGACAGGAAGAGCCTCAAACCATTCTTCAGGTCATGGAATTGAGGTCCAAAATTGTTACTAGTTTTTGGCATAACAAATAAAACAAGGGTATACCTACGGCCAGGCTCTGCCATGTAGGTATACTCTCAGTAGAAGGCTCTTATCTCCGAGCATTTACTGATGAAACTTAAAGGGGAAAGATTAGGTTTTCTCTTGGATGGAGCTCTGAGGAACTGTGTAGTCTGAATGTTGAGAATGACAGACTGCATGATGTGTGGGTTGCTCTGGCTTCTTGCTCGGCTTACTGGGATGATGGGTATCAGTGGCTGCGAGATATTCTTAGATAATACTGATTTTAGGATGAGGTCCTTCCCAGGATCTTTCACATTTATACATTGTATACAGTTCTAGCCAGGTTCTAACAGGAGATAATGGAGACCAGAAAATGATAGGATAAGTCTTTTTTGTTGATTTGGGCCACACCTGCTGTGTTCAGGATTTACTTCTGGTTCTGTGCTCAATGATCACTCTTGGCAGTGCTTAGGGGCCATATACAGTGCTGGGGATTGAACCTGGGTCAGCCACATTCAAGGCAAGTGAATGTCTTGTAAATTCTGGCTGTTCTATCAGTATGGTGACTGGCTCAAGAATTAGTTATTATCATAACAGAAGAGGAAATGAGATACTTTTAGTTTAATTCAAGCTTATCCATGTTTCCTACCCATGCTTGTCCCTTCTTTTAATTACCTATTCTTTATTTCCTCTATGCTCATACCTTCCTAAACCAGGATCCATTCCTATCCCTGGTGAATTGCTACTTTCCTGAAGTTTGTGCTTCTTCCCAGAAAGGTATTTTTTTGTTGTGACTCTATCAAAAAACAACTTATAGGTTCTTAAGGTCTCTGGTGCCCAAAACTCTGATACAGACTGGCATAATAAAAAAGATCTCTTATCATTGCAATGTTTTAATGCAGGCAATGCAATATATAGCATTACAAAGATAAGTATATTGATAAATAGACTGTAAAAATAACGTTAAACATTATCTTAAATAGATTCACTTTCTGATAACATTAAACAGGATTTAGCAAAACTATCATCAACTAAATTTTGATTCATTGATAAATACAAGCAATATTTGAAGATATCTACAGCAACTATTAATATTATATAAACATATCTGTCTGTTAATATTTAAGTTTGCTGTCCCATTTATTATCGAATAAAATGCTATTTTCTAGGTAAAGGCTAGCAAAATAAAAATGCAAATTTTCTCCCAATTAAGATTTTCTACCTCCTACATGCAATTTATAGACTTTGTCTAATGTTTCTAAAAAATCCCCTGTTTGAGACCATTTCAAATTTTTGTCTTGTGATTTTCTGGATCATAAAGCATTTGCTAGGGAAGGTGATTAGCTCAGCCAACTCGATAGTGACTAAAAGGAAAAGCTAAGGTATTATCCCCAGGGTGGGTTCAAATTTCAGGATCCCTTCCTACTTCTATTTCCACACATAGCCTCATAGCCAGGGTCACTGTTTGTAGTAGCTTGAATCACCTGGTTTCTTGATTTGTAGCAGGGTTATGTAGGATTTATTATTTTCTTACTTGTTCAGTCATATGTTGTATTATTTTCCAACATCTACATGCACGTCTATTTTCTTTCCTAGAGAAAGGAAGTTAAATTGATTTTCTTCTCTGACCCTGCTGATAGTGGCTGCTCAATTTAAAAAGTCAACATGTTCTTACAACTTAGCTTTTTAATCCTTCCAGTTCCTAGAAGCATATTTACAAAAGAACAAGCTATCAACTATACAACTTAGTATTTGCACTTTAAAATGAATTTCTTTTGTAATTCCTTTTCAGAACATAGATACACTGCATTCTCCATGACTATACAATATTTTGATGACACGGTTATATTAATATTTTGAATAATTCCATTAGCAGTTTTTATTATAAATTCATTTAATTTTTTGTTTTTTCTATAAAATAATGCATATTTCTCTCTATATAATTCTGTAAACCCATGTATGAAAATATCTGTAAGGTAGATTACTAGGAGCAAAATCATTGCTTCAAACTGGGTTTTATAATCTAGTTTTGTCTGGATCTTCTTATTTGTCTGGGATCTATTTATTTGTCCTATAGGAAAGCATGTGTCAATTTATATGATCAATGTGAAAGCATGTGCATTCTAGTCCCTGCTCCCCTGTCAACACTAGGTACCAGTAAGTTTTATTTTAATTGTTGCCAGTGACATAAGAAAACATATGACACTGCTGTATAGTAGTCTTTGAATTACTAATATTTTTTCACACACTCACTATGTATTTTGATTTATTCAGCACTTATGCCTTTTGGTCTTTTTTTTGCTTAATTTTTAGATGACAAATTAATGAAGGAAGTCTTTTTGTTAACCCCCATGTTAAATTTCACCTGTTTTCATCCTTAACTTGATTATTTAAGAGTTAAATCACCGTTCCTAGTACAGAATATGAACAGCAAAATCATTCTGCAATGAGGTTAGCTTATAAATAAAATATATCTTGAAAACTATGTAAGCTAAGATTGTATGAAATGTGCCTCAGTTCTTTTGTTTGACTCCACTGAAGTGGTTTGGCAGCGACATCTATTTCTCTGAGTTCTTGCTGATAGGTCAGAAATTGCTCTACAGCAGTTCTCTGGCATAATTCTGTGTTATTGCCATGATTATGTGCAAAGAGGAACTGACCATACTGGATTGAAGATTCAAGGTCATAATGTTAATGGATACAAATGTTCCACCATCAAATCTGGCCAATTCTGAGAATTCAAGAGTTATAAAAAATGTCAGTACCTTCGCACAGAAAAGAAATTGTTAATGATTGCCCAGCCTGAATCAAAGCTGACTGGCTGCTCATTTTCTTCCTTAAGATATAATAATAATTATGCTTGCAATCATTTCTTGAGCTTTGACAAAATGCTATTTGCTATTCTATGATCCCCATTAAATTTCTGTGAGATAATGTGCAACATATGTTTTGTTTTATTGTCCAGACCAATAGTCTTGCTTCATCAAGGATTACAATTTCCTTTAGGGGTGTAACCTTTTTCTCTCAGTGTTTAGTCCCGCTGGGACCTGTCCGATCAGAGGCCATGTCAAGCAGGGAGATTGTGACCTAAACCTTAATAGAATCACTCTCCAGGGACTTGAAATCTTTCCTGTTAGAACTAATCATTTTCAGAGTTGGGACATGAGGTGATTTTCCTTAGTTGCTTCTACTTACATCTCTGTAATCACTTGGAGTTCTATTTTTCTGAACCTGTTTTCCAGTTATATCTTCAATTCTCCGAATTCTCCATGTCCTTTCAATCGGTTCACATTTGGTAAAATCAACTGGAATATTTTTGTAGATTATCCTTAGTCCAGTTGTGCAGATGAGGTAATTAAAAATTATTCAACTAGTAAATTAAGGTAGAAACTTAAAATTTTACATTTGTGACTCTTTTTTTTTTTTTTTTGCTTTTTTGGGTCACACCCAGTGGTGCTCAGGGGTTACTCCTGGCTCTGCACTCAAGAATTACTCCTGGCGGTGCTAGAGGGGAACCATATGGGATGCCGGGATCGAACCGGGCCAGTAAGGCCGGCTGCGTGCAAGGCAAACACCCTACCCACTGGGCTATCGCTCTGGTCCCACTTGTGACTCTTTTGCTAAGGTAAGTAAATGCCTATCTGTCTGTCTGTCTGTCTGTCTGTCTGTCTGTCTATCTACCTATCTATCTAATCTATAGATATAGCTAGATAGATATACTATATATAAATATACTATATATAGATGTACTATATAGATATATAGATATAAATAAACACACACACATATATACTAGGTATACAAACCAAACATTTACTGATAATAAATCATAAACAAATTTAAAAAACCCTACGTTCATTTACGTGACCCTACATAGAGTCATGCAGCACAGGGTTTTTTTTTTTTTTTTTGTTTGTTTGTTTTTTTTTTTTTTTTTTTGCTTCTTTGGGTCACACCTGGCAATGCTCAGGGGTTTCTCCTGTCTCTGCACTCAGGAATTACCCCTGGCGGTGCTCAGGCGACCATATGGGGATGCCGGAGATCGAACCCGGGCCAGCACAGGTGGCCATGTGCAAGGCAAAGCGCCCTACCCGCTGGGCTATCACTCTGGCCCTGCAGCACAGTTTTAAAAGCTAAAAATTAATAAGTTTGATATGACCCAGACTAGTCTTATTTTGGGCAATGGCATGCAATCAAGGTCACAGTTAATAAAGAGGAACAGCAAACAAAATAAATCAACTAGCCGCTCCTCGGACAGCCCTCCTGACACCATCCACCCCGAAGTCCAGCAGCTCCCGGCTCTCCCCACCAGGTGTGTTCCCGCGGGGCAGCCCCGACACCCCTTTCCAGCATAAAGGGCTGGACCTTTGAGAAGGGGACCAAGCCACACCAGCTTTTTCGGATCTTCCACTGGACTACTTCCCTCCGACCCCCTGACTCCGGAACCACCAAGCAACACTCCAAAATTCAAAACTGCACGGACGCTGGTGGGTCAGCGCGAAGTAATATCTATCTGCCTGAGATACCACTGAGCATTTGCCCCTACATTCTTTGCTATACATCCCTAACTGCAAAGTAATTCCAGGCACCTACTAACTCTATTGACTAGTCATCCATAACACACACTTTCAACCTACAATAGTCATTATGGTAAAGCAATGCAGAATTCCTTCAAGCTCCACGATTGAAGTCATTAATACAGATGACTCAAGCAATAACGATGAGCTATATAACCTCTCTGAAAAGGAATTTTGGAAGAAACTGTTAAAGATTCACAAGGAGCTCAAAGAAACAATGGAATACAAAGTCAATAAAATACAAGAGGACATGAGAGCAGAGTTGAGTAAATTTCAGACCAAAGTACAAGCAGAAATGACAGATATTAAAAATGAGGTAAGTCATTGTTGGTGGGAATGTCGACTTGTACAACCTTTCTGGAAAACAATATGGACATTCCTCCAAAGACTAGAAATTGAGCTCCTTTTGACCCAGCCATACCACTCCTGGGAATATACCCTGGGAAGCCAAAAACACACAGCGGAAACACAATCCGCACTTTTATTTTCATAGCAGTACTATTCACAATAGCCAGAACCTGGAAACAACCAGTATGTAGAAGAACTGATGACTGGATAAAGAAACTGTGGCACATTTACACAATGGAATACTATGCAGCTGTTAGGAAAAATGAAGTTATGAAATTTCCTAAAAATGGATGGACATGGAAAGGATCATGTTGAGTGAAATTAGTCAGAAGGAAAGAGAGACATAGAATGACTGCATTTATTTGCATGACATAAATATATCAGGTGGTCTTACCAAAAGTGGAAATTACCACAAACGTGAGGGAGTCAGAGGTTAGGTAAGACAGAGAAGGGAACGTGTGCGATTAAATGTCGAAAGGGCTGATACCAACATAGAACTGAGCATTAAATACAGGCAAAACAATGCACATGATGGCTTCCAAGTGTATTTAGGCAGGCTATAGGAGGAGGGAGGGAATTGGGGACATTGGTGGTGGGAAATGGATACTGGTGGAGGGCGGGTGCTGGAACACTATGCGACCACAACCTCCAAACATGAACAATGTTGTAATTGTATATCGCATGGTGGTATAATAAAATGTTTAATTAAAAATACTGATTCTAGTATTGGAGCTTTGTTATCTAAACAAATTTTTGTTATCTAAAAAATGCTAGAATGGTGTCAACACTTCTGGCTTTTGTCAACATTAAAATAAAGATTAAAATTAGATTAAAAAATCAACTAGCCAATCTTCAAAGTTTCTTTATATTTTTTCTGTAACAAAGTAGCTAAATTAAAATATGTTCATAATGAAGGAACTCTATAAAACATCGAGAAACTTTATTTTATTGTGGCTTGGGGGCTACACCGGGTCTGTGCTCAGGAGTCACACCCAAGCACCCCATGCAGGGGACATGCTCATTGTGGGATTTGAATCAAGGTTACTAGAGCAGTCACACATTATTCAAGGGTCTTAACCTTGTACTCTTCTTCTGGACTCGGGATAGCTTTGTCTCATAGTTAATTGTTCATTCTGTTCATATTTTGTTACTTAGTATTGCACAAAGTTCTAATTCTTAGAGATCATCTGGGGAACCAGATCCTCCATTAGGTCAGTTTTGGTGTGATGACAATGAAATGCTTTTACCATCTACTGCCCTGGAAATGCTGTTTAGGTGGGAGACTAAAAGCCAGATAAAAATCTTGGGAAACCAACTACTACAGAGCTATAATTAGAACAACACAAGGAAGGTCTGGGGAAGGGCATGACGTTATTTTGTGCAAAGCAAGAGAGACTGCTAAGACAAAATAGAGAAACAGACTTACAAATATCAGGTTCACTATCACTATCACTATATTCCCGCTAATCATCTATTTTCTAGAGCAGGCACCAGTAATATCTCCATATGTCCTGTCTCATGCTAGTAGAACCCAAAGGCATCCACTTGCTCCAGGAACATAAAAGAGCCTCAAACCATTATATTAGGTCACGGGAATGACCTAATATAAATGTTACTGGTATTTGGCATATCAAATAAAATGCGAGCAGCTTGCCAGGCTTGCCATACTGGTGGCATACTGTTGTAGTCACCTCTAAATAAAGCATTAATGGATGAAATGCACTGCTGCTAGTGGCTGCACAAGCCGGGCTGTAATAGTCTGGTCTGCTGGGTGGAGTTGTGACAAGAGGGAAGTCTGGATGTGGAAAATGGTGGGCCCCATGGAGTAGGGGAGGGTGGTCTGGCTTGTTGTGAGGTTCTGCTGGGGTGGCAGGCCAGGGCTAGAACCCGCCATGCCTCCCGGGCGCCTCATGAGCAGCTGGGCACAGGGAGAGCAAGTAGCAGCTCTGCCTCATGTCTGAGAGTCTCTGGTTCAGCATACCTGGGCGGATTGAAAAAAAACTGCTGCAGGGTGGCTGTCGATGATCGGGGCTGTGATAGTCTGGTCTGCTGGGTGGAGTTGTGATGAGAGGGAAGTCTGGATGTGGAAAATGGCGGGGCCCCATGGAGTAGGGGAGGGTGGTCTGGCTTGTTGTGAGGCTCTGCTGGGGTGGTAGGCCAGGGCTAGAACCCTCCATGCCTCCCAGGCGCCTCATGAGCAGCTGGGCACAGGGAGAGCAAGTAGCAGCTCTGCCCCATGTCTGAGAGTCTCTGGTTATAGTCTCTGGTTTGAATATCAGGTTATTCAAACAAATGAATCAGATGTATATAAAAGTAAAAAGTTTAAAAACCCACCACACATGACAAAATTCACAATATCAGAGAGGTATGGTTGAATGACAATCCTAATGGAAAGCACTCAGAGAGTATATTCTTTTAAATTTATGCTAACGTAAAATATACCATGACACGGTGTCTTCCCCGGCTCAGCACAACTTTTTCCCCCTGTTTTTGTTTGTTTGCTTGTTTGTTTTCATGTGAGACTTGGCATGCTTAGAGGTTACTCCTATCTCTGTGCTCAGAATCGTGGTGCCTGGGACAGAGGCGATGTAACCAGGTTCGTCACATGCAAGCTGTGTACCCCTATCTGCTGTGCTCTTGCTGGATCCTCTGGACGTTTGTTTAAAAATGTCCCAGCTTTTATTTCAAGCCAGTGTTCTCTCTTAAACAATGTATTTATCTTTTCTTCCCTTTGCTTTTTCTACTCTGAAGAAATGTGTATTCTCTGTTCAACATATATTTCTCTTTTTCTCCCCCTCAAAACTCTAAATTACTTTCAATAAAACTATTTTGCTTCACCAAATAAAAAGGTTCTACTTATAGATTAAAAGAGACTCATGACATATAATCACCAATCACAATGCGTATGAACCTCGTTCACAGCAATTCAAACTGTGAAAAAATAAACACATTCACATTGCAGAGAAATATCATTGCAATTGATATTATAGAATAAAATATGGTGTGGTAATCATTTTATGATTATGATAATTATTTTAATGAGTTCCTATCATGTAAAATTACATACTAAAGTAAATACAGATGATAAAATGTATGAAAATGGTTTCAAAATAAGCTAAAGATAGATGGTGTGGGTGTAAACAAAAATGAAAAATGACCTGTCTTATTAGTTGACAGATGAGAAAGAGTGAAAGATAAATACATGGGAATCAGTAAAATATGCTTTATACTTTAGCACATATGACTTATTTTCCACAATCAGAAGTTAAATAAAAATGTTAAGATGTATTTCTTTCATTTTTCTTTTTATTTTCGTTTTTTGGGTCACATCAGTGGTACTCAGGGGGACAATGCAGTGACTAGATCTGAACCACAGACTCTATGCCAACATGCAAAACAGATGCTCAAAATTATATTTCATTTTTTGAATTATATTGTTTTGTTGTTGTTGTTTTTGCAACTGGAGATGCTCAGGTCTTATTCCTGGTTTTACACTCAGGGATCATTCCTGGTGATGCTCAGGAGACTAGAGGCAATTCCAGGGATTGAACTGAGATCAGATGCATGCAGATTAGCATCTTAACCCTCTGCACTATCTCTTAGGCTCAGAATGTATTTGGGGAGGAGAGGATCATAGCTGGCAATTCTCAGGGGTTATTCCTGGCTCTGAACACAGGAATTATTGTTGGCCATGCACAAGGGATCATATGGGATGTGGGGATCAAACCTGGGTCAGCCGTATGCAAAGTAAATGCTTTACCTGCTGTAGTATCACTCTGAATCCCTGAATGCGTTTCTTAAACTAAGGTGTTCATTATTACGCATGTTTGTATGATAGGGGCAGATCATAAACTAAATTTTCTTGATTTGGAGATTGTCTATACTATTTATTAGACTCTGAATGCCCTTTGCATGACTCATTTTTATGCAGACATCAGGTCTTGATCAAGTTACTTTTAATTCTCCATAGCTTAATTTTCTCAATTTGCATATTATGATAATGATAATAAATACAGCATTTTTATAAATACAAAATTAATAATATGCAATTAGTTAGCTAAGTACCTGACATAGTTTATATAAAGTTGGTAAGTGCTATCATGATAATTATTAATGTATGTGAAAAATATTTTGAAGTATTTATTCACTTAGTTGTTATTGACTCTATTATCTTTTAGTATAGTTAGAGAGCACTGAGTTTTCTCCTTTTTTAATATCACTGAAAGCTGAAAGAAGGAATTTAATAAATATGAGAATTAGGCATTTTATTACATTCACTCCCCCAAACCACCATTTTATAACATACCATACTCTAATAAAAGATAATTTACCTGTATCTTACTAATCACAACTACATATTAAGATACACTCACTAAATATCCTAAGTGCTATTGAGGATACATTTAAGTTAACCATTAAAACATTTTATTTTATTATTTAAAATTTCTAGCCCTGGCCTAGCCTGGGTTCTAGCCCTGGCCTGCCACCCCAGCAGAGCCTCACAACAAGCCAGACAAACCCCCTACTCCATGGGGGCCGCCGTTTTCCACATCTGGACTTCCCTCTTGTCACAACTCCACCCAGCAGATCAGACTATCACAGCCCGGATCATCGACACCCGCCCTGCAGCAGTTTTTTTTTTTTCAATCCGGTCAGGTGTGCTGAACCAGAGACTCTCAGACATGGAGCAGAGCTGCTACTTGCTCTCCCTGTGCCCAGCCACTCATGAGGCGCCGGGAAGCATGGCAGGTTCTAGCCCTGGCCTGCCACCCCGGCAGAGCCTCACAACAAGCCAGAAAAACCCCCTACTCCATGAGGCCCACCATTTTCCACATCCAAACTTCCCTCTTGTCACAACTCCACCCAGCAGACCAGACTATCACAGCCTGTTTTGTGTGGCTGCTAGCGGCAGCGCATTTCATCAATAAATGCTTTATTTAGAGGTGACTACAACAGTATGCCACCAGTATGGCAAGCCTGGCAAGCTGCTCGCATTTTATTTGATATGCCAAATACCAGTAACATTTATATTAGGTCATTCCCATGACCTAATATAATGGTTTGAGGATCTTTATGTTCCTGGAGCAAGCAGATGCTTTTGGCTTCTACTAGCATGAGACAGGACATATGGAGATATTACTGGTGCCCGCTCTAGCAAATAGATGATGAATGGGAAGATAGTGATAGTGATTTAAAATTTAATTTAGTATTTAGAATACGATCAGATATACAAATTCTTATTCATCTCAATTTATAGATATGAAAATAAAAGACTGCAGTATGCGATAAGATACTTTAATCGACAGTACTTTTAATTTTACTTCAGCAGGGAATGGTAGGAGAGTTTCTGTGAAAAAAAATCGGGAAGGTTTAGGGTCTATATCCCTGAATGATAGTTGTAAATGTGAAAACAGTCCTTTATGCAATCTCAGAACATTTGGTGTCATTTGCTTGAGACAGTCTCACAGATCAAAGCACTTTTTATTTTCTGAAGATGGCATTACATTATCTACTATCACCCAAACAGGAAAATGTTACTGCTATATTCTACCAGTTGTCTATATCAAAACCAAGCTTTTTAAGAATGACAGAACTGGGACAGAGTGATGGCATGATATAGATAGATTAGACTTATGGAGTAAAAGAGCAATTAGCTAGAGAATATGTTGGGCTCTCCATCATTGGGCTGCTTTTAGCTAACTTCTATCATATAGTTTGACTCTTGGGTACAATTAAGGATATTCTGGAGAGACAAAGTCTTGAAAATCTAGTGTTCATGTACTAATTGAGCCTAGTTTCAAGCCTCCTGGTATTATAAGTGCAGACTCTAGAAATGTTAATGGTTCATATGACCAAATCTGGGCAGGCTGAGATAATTAAAAGAATATCAACAACACAAGCAGTCAAACTCTTCAATCTTAGATGTGTTTCAGAACTTTCCAGTGGGAAGATAATTCATTCATAGCTAAAGCCACAAATAGTCTAAACATTGAATTGATGGATTGTTTTTTAAATTATCCATGAGCCTATAGCTCCATTTAATTCACCCATATTTCAATAGACTCATTACACTGAAGACTAGATAGATAATGTAATTGATGAAGCATTGTACTACCTTCTCAATACAATAGAATGGATTGGATTAGAGCAGAATCTCATGGTTCAGTAGAGAATCTCACTTGCAGTGAATGAACTGTTTGTTGAATGAAGGAATGGCAAATGTTCTGATTTCAATACAAATTGGCTCAGTGGATTTGCTACTTATTGTATCACCCTGAGATCATAACTCCAGGTTTGAGATTCACATATATTCCTCCTATATATGTCTAGTGCAGATACCTTGACTCGATCTAGCCCCAAACCTGTTCATTTCTTATCATTGAAAATAATATGTATATGTGGTCTATTATTTATGCTTAAAAACTGAAGAATTATATTATTTTTTTCTTATACTCCATAGCTAGATTAGCAGTAATTGGTAATAGCAGTATTGGTCCTATCTCTATACTTCCTGCAGAATCTCACAGCTTCTCATCATCCACTCTTATCTTACTCTTTTATTGCTGTTCAAGTGATGGCTGGGTCCTACCTGTCTCATATCAGAGTGGGTATTTGCTTACCTACTCTTCCAGGATCCCCTAAAATAGCCAGTGACATTTTCAAGGCACATAGAAGCTATTTGCCATGCACCACGACTAACCTGGGTTTGATCCCTGTCATCTCATATGGTCTCCTGTGCACTGCCAGGAGTGATCTCAGAGTGCAGAGCTAGGAGAATACCAGAGCATTGCCAGGTATGACCCAAAAAGAAAAATAATTCAACAGTGTCTGTTGTGTTTCTGCCCAAACTTACTGACACAGACTCTAGACCCCTAATATCTGTCTTTATTGACTTTAGTTTTGTACTATCTTCTCCCCATCTCCATACTTTTACAAACCCCACACTTTTTCTACTGCTATTCCCTTTTGCCTGTAAACTTATTTCTATCAGTCACAAGTCTCCCTCCTTATCACTACTATCACTGTATCACTGTCTTCCCGTTCATCATCAGTTGCAGGACTCCTTTAAGGGCCGCTGCATTAGCACACTAAAGGGCCTAGGTGAGGTGCAGGGAGGGATTATCTAAGGACATTTAACACTCCCTGCTTTCCATAACAATGGGAGGGAAGGTCTGAGTTGCAGGGATATAAACTAGCCGGTTTTCACTCTCCCTTGCTTCTTTGGCGGCTTTTGCTCCCTGTGAGCGGTTTGCCCTGCTTGGAAGTTTTTCTTCTCCTTTCCCAAAGCCTTTACACGTGGTGGTCGCCATCTTGGCCTACACGTGGCTGGGGTTCTAGCTTGGAATCCTAAGCATCGGGTTTTTCCTTTTGCTGATTTGTATGCCTGAACCTGTGATAAGTAAAGCCTTTTAAAACTGCATCGGATTCCTGAGTGTTCATCCATTCCTCGCCGGCTTCGGAGGTAGAAGGGAACTTCGCTTCCCGGCACTGTAGGGGACCCCGGCGGAGCGCCCGACAATCATCGATTTGCTTCGGCGGGCACCAGTAACATCTCCATATGTCCTGTCTCATGCAAGTAGAGCCCAAGGGCACCTGCTTGCTCCAGGAACATAAAGAGCCTCAACCCATTCCATCAGGTCATGGAATGAGGTCTATAATTGTTACTGGTACCTGGCATATCAAATACAACACGGGTAGCTTGCCAGGCTCTGCCGTGTGGGTAGCATACTCTTGTAGTCATCTCAAAATCGAGCATTTGTTGATGAACCGCACGGCCACTTGCCGCCCAGCAAGCCGGGTTGTGATAGGCTAGACTGCTGGGTGGAGTTCTGAAGAGGGGGAAGTCCGGATGTGGAAAATGGAGGTCCTCATGGAGTGGGGGGTCGTCTGGCTTGTTGTGAGGCTCTGCTGGGGTGGCGGGTCAGGGCTAGAACCTGCCATCCCTCCCGGGCACCTCATGAGCGGCTGGGCACAGTGAGAGCCAGTAGCAGCTCTGCCCCATGTCTGTCTCTGGATCAGCATACCTGGGCCGGATTAAAAAAGACTGCAGCAGGGTGGATCTCAATGAGCCGGGCTGTGATAGGCTGGTCTGCTGGGTGGAGTTCTGATGAGGGGGGAAGTCCGGATGTGGAAAATGGAGGTCCTCATGGAGTAGGGGCTCGTCACTACTATAGTATTTAATATTTTATGTTTATTGTCAGTTACTTTTTTTCCCATTCTCAAGCTTCAAATAATCATGAAAACACCTCTCCTGCTAACATCTGTCACAGTCACCAATGCTCAACATGATATCTGGCTCAGTTCAGGTACCCAATAGGTGAAGACTTTGCTCATGAATGGATACATTTTAAAAATTCAATCAGTGACATAGCTAAGGACCGCTATTAACTAGGAACTATTTTTTCTGAGGGTATAAAGATGAAATAACGTCCATTCTTTTTTAGAATCTCAGACTACTTCTCTTTCAACCTAAAAGAAAATAACTATCAAGCCGTTTTTCTAAATTTGTAGGTCAACATCTAATTTTGTGTCTCTGAGAAGTATAGCCAGTTCAGGTTCCTAGGTTGCCTACCTGAGAATCCTGGATGCTATGCAGCTGAGAAATGGTTGCTCAGTTTTTCCCCACACATATATATCTAGATGGAAGACTGATTAATTCATTTTTCCTACAGATGTGGAAACTCCAACTGTCCAATCTTATGTAGGTGATAACAGAATGCTGTGATCGAAAAGTGAAGGTTCTCCCCTAATGGTGACAATGTACTACTAGTCACTTGAGGAATGCTCTGCCCCCTGCATGCAATTGGCTACTAGGAGTAGATAAGGCACTTCGCAGAGTCTGTAGTGGGCCTCCTTGTGTGTGAGAAAAGCAAACACAAAGGATTCTGTCTATAGGTATTTGATGGTGGCTCTAGAGTTTGGGTTTGGGGAAAGGTTCACGAGGCTATTATTTTGTTTTCTTTCTACTTTTGTCTTTTGACCCACAACTGCAGTGTTCCAGAGATGCTCCTGTGCTCAGGGGCTCACTCCTGGTGGTGTTGTGAGAAGGACCAAGGGCACTGAGTGGGATTGAGGATTGAACCTCCACACTTCTCCAAGCATGCATATAGTCCTCTGAACTATCTCTCTGGCCCCTTGGAGAATCTGCTTTAAGAAAAAGCAGATATCTCTGATTAGGAAATATCTCTTTTGAAGCAAAGGGATCAGGAGTCCTCAACTCTTGGGAGCTTGTTGTCATCAAGGTTCCTGTGATGATGCCTTACATTAAAATCTTTCAAAGACTTAGCTCAGAGTGCAGACAAAAGAACAGATAGATCCTCACATAGAATTTTTGGTCCAATCCCTGTCTGTCCTGTCAGCCTTAGCTGCCAACATGCCTTTCCTTTGCCGCACTCTCTGCACAGACATGCTTTCACTTCTCAAGACTCCCTGTGTCTTCTTGGCCTACATCATTTGAAAATATTCAGTCCCCTCTGTCCTAAATGTTCCTCATTCCCTTTCTCCTTGTTTGGTGAAGACATGCTGGTCCTGTACACACTGGACTCAAACATCCATTAAAAAAAATTCCCCCTGACTATAATGCAAGTCCTATTCTCCCACAGAGATATTTTATTTCTTCAGAATTTAAAACTCAATTTAAAACTAAAAACTCACTGGTAAGATCTTCAATATTAAAATTCATTGGTCTGTAAGGTGCATAGATGCAGAGATTTTGCTTATGATTATATGCCCAACATTGAGCATGGGTCAGTCTCCCATAAACACCTTTTAAGTATAGGTGGCTGAATAATATGGACTTAAGCCTATACAATCCTGGAAAACACACACATGCAGAACTGCCAGAATTAATAGAAAAAAATTTCACTCTACTATGTGGCTAAAGATGGTCATTTCTTATATTAGCAAGAATATTGCCAACTTTATATTATCATGGTTAAAGTCAACTTTCTATAGTTTGGAAGATTGAATAGGGCTATCTGGTTAATTCTGGCCAAATGGTTTTAAGAATTATAAGTTCTCAATCAGTTTTCTAGAAGCTTCATTTCTTGGTGCAATGTCCTCCAGAACTTTTCTTCTGATATAGTGTAAACATTTAAAACGGGAGCTACATCTTCAGCCTGGGTCATTAAATAATTTCTATGAACAGAATTGCCACTGACCTATGCCTGGCAAGGAAGCAAAGCGAAATCCCTTGTGTTTTAGGTCATTGAGAGTTAGGGGAAATTATAGCAATAAAAACAATAGTAAAAGTGTTAAAAAGTTACCATGTCAGGCTCTGTTTGTAAATAAAAAATAATCTCATTATTAATATCCCTAGCAATAATATAAGAGATTGTGTGTGTGTGTGTGTGTGTGTGTGTGTGTGTGTGTGTGTGTTGTTTGGGGGAGTCGGTGAAGTGCTTTGGATACTTTCAGCATTGCTGGGAGGCCCTGGGTCACTACTGGCAGTGATCTTGTTGGAAATATTTGGCATTACCAGGACTATACCCATTGTACTTGAGGTGGGATATGTGGTAGTAGGAATTACACTTAGAACCTCCCATATGCAAATGCAGTCCACCACTTAGAGCTCCATATCAGCCCAAAGTGATAACAATATACTCTTTCACCTGCTCTGTTTCTGTCTCATTCACCTATAGGAATGCTCTTAGCACATTGCTTGGGGCAGGAGGGTTGTCACTTCCAGTAGTGTTTGAGGGACAGTGCAGAGCAGGGGATAGAATGTGGGACTGCTGCAAGCAAATCATAAGTTCCAGCCCCCGAGCAATTTCTCTGAGGCCAGGAGCAATATTTTTATACATATGCAGAAACAAAGCTAAGGAAGAGAGTTGTATTGTGCAAAGTCAGTTTATTTGCAAGAAGTATAGCCTGATTCCACATTTCTCAAGCCCTGTTTGGTATTCATCAATGAGAGAGTAGGCCTGCCTGACATCAGTTTAACATATGACTCATCCAGCACAAGTTTCTCAACCTTAACACTAGTAACCTGGGTGCTGGGCAATTGTGTGTTGTGGGACTGTCCTATGCCTTGTGAGAAGTTTAGCAGCCTTCAGCTTTCAGCAGGTTCTAGTATCTTCCTTCCCAGATGAAGGACATCATCCAGGAAGGTGGGGTATCAAAATCATCCCCAGCTGAGAAGCACTGGTCTAGCCCCTGCTTTCAGCATTGGCTGAGGAGGTATTCTACATAGGACTTGGCTGTAGGCATCTGCAACGATGGCTGGAGGGCTAGGGCAATAGTACAGCAGGTTGGGTGCTTGCCTTGCACATGGCCAACCTGAGTTCAATCCCTGACACCCTATATGGTACTCCAAGCTCTGCCATGAGTGATCTCTGAGCACTGAGTAAGGAGTAAGCCTTGAGTCCAGCCGGGTGTAGTCCACAAACCAGAATAAATGAAGATGACTGGAGACTTCAGAAATGCACAGCTTTGAGAAAAGGGTCTAATGTTAACTGCACAATTCTGGGAACAATTCCCTCCGGATAGTGCTACAAAGGAAAATTACAGAGCCTTCACCTCGTATGAAAAATGCTCTTGGACCTGCTGCAAAGAGGCAATTCATATTGACTAGAATTTCATCAAGAGAAGATTTTATAGGTCTCCAATGACCGCTATGGATTCTGTTGAACTGGCGTGTGACCAGGCTCTAAATCACCTTAAATGCTATGGTTTTTCCAGTTCAAGGAACCCTAATATCATCCTTAAGAATGGCACACAGGTAGAAGGAAAAGGATACCATGATGCGGCATCTCTGGCACCAAGAGCCTGACAAGAGAGTGTGGTGCTTGTCGTTTGCATATACATGAATTAGACTCTTTGCTTTCTCTTATGTATCAAGTGGCTGTCAAAAGGACCCAGAGGGTCTGGGAATAATGTACTTAGATGTTTATCAGGCCAAACAGAAAAAGCCTCTGCTGAGATCGAGGTGAAGGGGCGGGGGGATAGATTTCTCTAAAAATAAACCTGATTTTAATTTTAAACTGGGTCAGTTTGGGTTGGGAATTATTGGGGAATGTAGCTGAGCCACTAGGAGAGAAGCAAAATCCTTGCTAATTTAATTTGCATATACTGTTTAAAATGCAGAGAAGCGGCTGCTGGAAGCCTGGCAGCGTTTTCAGTCTGGCACTGCCCTTTCCTGTCTCTATGGCACTGTCTGAGCAGCATCGTGTGAGCCATCGTCTCAAAGGAGAGCCTCTGGAGCCAAGACTGGGTCCAGGATAGTGCACAGGAAGAATGAGGGGTAAAGGTAGCAAAGTCAATGGCCACAGTTGGGCCCTGCAATGGTCAAGGGACAAAGTCTGTGGTTCTCTGGTCCTCATAAGGAGAGAACTGACTTGATTTTGACCTCCCAAAATTGGTGACTATTTTTTTTTTTGGTGTCAAGAACAGTAATTTTAAAAGCAAATAAATCAAGCCATAGGAACACATCTTATTTTGTCTGGTAAGAGCATTTTTCTGAAATCACAGGAACTGTAACACTAGAATAAAAGCAGGAAAGTAGGAGCTTCTAAATCGTAAGGATTTCTCAAGTACGTTCGGCTGGAACAGTTTAAATGCTCACAGCTGGGGCCAGAGACATAAGTACAGGGGTTAAGGTACTTTTGCTTCATGTGGCCAATCTTGGTTCAAATCCATGTGCCTTATAAGTTTCATGCCACCAAGATTCTGAGTACAGAGCTAGGAGTAAACCCTGAACACTGCTGGGTGTGACTCAAGAACAACTACAATAAAATTCATACAATTACACCAAGAATACACAACCTTTACCTTCATATTTTTGTCTTTTGCCTTTTGGACCATACCAGGAGTGCTCTGGGCTTACTCTTGGCTCTGACCTCATCACTCCTGATGGGGCTCAGGGTCTGCATGTGTGCTAAGGATCGAACCCAGATCTGCTATGTGTGCAAGGCAAGCCTCCTTTCAGAGTACTTTCACTCTGGCCCTTTTTTATTTCTTGATCAATCAATGAAACTTCAAACAACCTCACCAAGGGGTCTGTATGTGGGAATAAAGCATTCTAACTCAGTTATTTCTTTCCATGACTTCAATTATTCACTGGGGGTGGAGGAGGTTGGGGGGTCAAATGCAGTACTTCTCAGGAGCTATTTCTGGCTGTTTACTCAAGTGTCCCCTGGTGTTGTTGAGGGACCATATACAATACCAGGGATGGGACTGGGGTCAGCTGCATGCAAGGCGAGTGCCTTTATTCTTGTACTATATCTCCAGCTCTTATTACCCTTAGTTTCACTTTTCTCCTTCATTGGTCCTCTTTATAAGCGCTGCAAAAGAGCACTTCCTAAATGGCAAATGTTAGTACACATCTCCACAGCTCAAAGCCCTTAAGTAATGAAGAAGAGATGAAGGCCATAATGGGAGAGAAAAGCATAGTAGTAGATGAATTAGGAATACAGCAGCAGACACTGTTAATGGCCAGTAAACAACAAGCCTTTTTTAGTGGCTGGCTGCTTTGTGGCCTAAGGAAAATTCCATTAGTCTCTACTCTTTTCCATTCTCATGAACCACCAACATCTGAAAACCACCCAGCCTTGTCTTAAAACCCTTTATCTTGTTTTTATTCCAAATCTATAAAAGAGTCATATGTGATAATGAAAATGTCCCAGATGGACATTTTCAAGATGCCACCCCATAAGGCTGGTGAGCACTTGTTGTGGGGCGAGTCTAAACAAGGAACTTAATTTTTATCTTTAGTAAATTCTAATAAAATGTTAAATAGTATAGTGGCATTTGACTAGTGGCTACTGTATTGGACAAGTTCAGAACTTTCTCTGTGAGTTCATACTTAATAATAACCTTGACCGCAGATTAATGGTTCCATAAAAGTGCAAGGAAAAAGTTCAGTGTTAAGAGTCTAGCCTTCTGGATTTAAATCTTTCCCTAAGCATGAATAAAATATGGCGTCAAACAGGTCATACCATTTTAAATAGATTTTTGAGCTACACACGTGGTGGTGTTATACCTTACTCTTGTCTCTGTGCCCAGATATCACTACTGGTGGGCTCAGGGGGACCATATGCAGTGCCACAGTTGAACCTGGGTCAGCTGTGTGCAAAGCAAATGCCCTACCCAGCTGTACTATAACTTTGGCTTCAGGTTATAACCAATTTTTGCCTCAATTTTCTCAATGGTAAAATTAGGGTGATAATAGTACTACCTCAGAGACTGCATGAGAATTAAATTAGTTAATATTCACAAAATGTTTTTTGACTCCATAGGCATTAACAGTCTGTCATGTCATTTCATTTCATGTGGAGACCCCCACCCATGTGGGTGAGTGAAGGATTAGCTTAGCTTCTAAAGATAGACATGAGCACCTGCTCCCATTTCAGTGCTTTGGAGGCTTCTCCTTCATGAAGATGGACCATCACAATCCCAGCAATAATGGTAGAAACATGCTACAGGATTTCACCTGATACTCCTCACCCTACTGAACGTTACCACCACTCTGTCATTTCTATTTTTTAAATTTTTTATTATACACCATGATATATACAGACATGGGGCAGAGCTGCTACTGGCTCTCACTGTGCCCAGCTGCTCATGAGGTGCTCCAGGAGGGATGGCGGGTTCTAGCCCTGGCCCTCCACCCCAGCAGAGCCTCACAAGCCAGACGACCCCCACTCCATGAAGACCTCCATTTTCCACACCCGACTTCCTCCTCGTCAGAACTCCACCCAGCAGACCAGCCTATCACAGCCCGGTTCATCAATAAATGCTGGATTTTGAGATGACTAGAAGAGTATGCTACCCACAGCAGAGCCTGGCAAGCTACCTGTATTTGATATGCCAGATACCAGTAACAATTATAGACCTCATTCCCATGACCGGATGGAATGGTTTGAGGCTCTTTATGTTCCTGGAGCAAGCAGGTTCCCTTGGGCTCTACTTGTATGAGACAGGTCATATGGAGATGTTACTGGTGCCCGCTCGAGCAAATCGAAGATGAACGGGAAGACAGTGAGACAGTGATATATACAGTTACAAAAGTGTTCATATTTGGGTTTCAGTCATACAGTATTTAGCACCCTTCCCTCCACCAGAGGCCTTTTCCAACCACCAATGTTTCCCACCAATGATTTCCCCCCTCCCCAGCCTGTGACTATGGCAGAAAATTTTCACCTCTCTCTCTCTCTCTCTCTCTCTCTCTCTCTCTCTCTCTCTCTTTCCCTCTCTCCCTCTTACACATTTTGGCCTACAATACATATATTTAGAGGCTATCATGTATATCCTTTTGCCTACTTAAAAGTTATCATGCATATACTTTTGCCTACTTTCAATGCTCAGTTCTACGCTGGTATTATCATTTACAATAATTATTAGTACACTGTTCCTTTCTCTGTATTACCTAACCTCTGACTCCCACACATTTGTAGTAGGTTCTACATACTGACAAGACCTCCTCATCCACGTTTTGTCTGGCCTTGGATATTGGCATCATGCTATTTTTTTATATAGCACAAATAAATGCAGTCATTCCTTTTCACTTTGCCTAATTTTACTCAGCATGATCCTTTCCATGTCCATCTATTTACAGGCAAATTTCATGACTTCATTTTTCCTAACAGCTGCATAGTATTCCATTGTGTAGATGTACCAAAATTTCTTTATCTAGTCATCTGTTCTTGGGTAGTCTGGTTATTTCCAGATTATGGCTACTGTGAATAGTGCTGCTATGAATATAAAAGTGCAGATGGTATTTCCACGGTGTGTATTTGGTGTCACAGGGTATATTTCTAGAAATGGTACTGCTCACTCTGCCATTTCTTTTTTTTTTTTTTAAAATTTTATTATACCACCGTGAGATATACAATTGCAACGTTGTTCACACTTGGGGGTTTCGGTCACACAGTGTTCCAGAACCCCGCCCTCCACCAGTGCCCATTTCCCACCACCAATGTCCCCAATTCCCCCCCCCCCACATCCGGCCTAAATGGCAGGTTCTTTATCTCCTCTCCTCTCCCTCTCTCTCTCCTCCTTCTCCCACACATTGTGGGTTGCACTCATACACTTAGAAGCCATCATTTGCATTTTTTGTCTGTCCTTAATGCTCAGTTCTATGTTAGCATCAGAACTTTAGACATTTATTCACTCATGTTCCTTTCTCTATCTAAACCAACCTCTGACTCCCACCCGCTTGTGGTAATTTCCACTTTTGGTAAGATCACCTAGTATATTTATGCCATGCAAATAAATGCAGTCATTCTATGTCTCTCCCTTTCCTTCTGACTAATTTCACTCAACATGATTCTTTCCATATCCATCCATTTATAGCAAAATTTCATAACTTCATTTTTTCTGACAGCTGCATAGTATTCCATCGTGTAGATGTACCACAGTTTCTTTATCCAGTCATCAGTTCTCGGGCATACTGGTTGTTTCCAGGTTTTGGCTATTGTGAACAGTGCTGCTATGAAAATAAAAGTGCGGATTGTGTTTCCGCTGTGCGTTTTGGCTTTCCAGGGTATATTCCCAGGAGCGGTATGGCTGGGTCAAAGGGGAGCTCAATTTCTAGTCTTTGGAGGAATGTCCATAAAATATGTACCCTTACTTATTTTATGGAGGGTTTTTTTTTTTTTTTTTGCTTTTTTGGGTCATACCCGGCGATGCTCAGGGGTTTCTCCTGGCTCTGCACTCAGGAATTACTCCCTGGCGGTGCTCGGGCAACCATATGGGATGCCGGGAAGCGACCATATGGGATGCCGGAAGTGAACCCGGGCCGGCACAGGCGGGCCGCATGCAAGGCAAGAGCCCTACCTGCTGGGCTATCGCCCGCTCACTCTGCCATTTCAAAGGGAGAGTAAATGAGGAAATTTTCCCAAGGTCCTTATGCAAAAGCATGTCAGAATCTAGATTTGGACATGAGGTTTTCAATACATTGCCTAAATACCTGCTCTCTGTTTCCACCCCACCCCCAAAGGAAAATTTGATGCATCTCTCACGAGAAATTCTATTTAAAAATGACACAGATGGAATGGACAGGAGACAAAAATGGGTTGGAGGATGAATGGTAGGGATGCATTTAAAGCTTCATCCTAGGATAAGTGAAGGATGGATGAGAATAGACCTGCGCTATCTGCAACTGCTTTCGATAACACTATACTTGCAGAGACCCATCCTGAACATGCAAAAAGGGCATTGAAATAAATGACCATTTTTTAGTCAATAGAAGGTCTAACAAACTAATTTCATTGGATAACAATTACATACATTTTTTTCAAAAGTGTTTCATGGGTTATGTACCTCTTTTCCCATAACTTTACTATATTCAAGCTGTTGTTTGTTTGGGAGTTTTGCTTTGTTTGCTTTGTTTCTGGACAATAACAGCATTGCTATGGGCTAACTCCTTGTTGTACTAAGGGGATCCTATGTAGTGCCTGGGATTAAACCCAGGTTGGCCATGTTACGGTTAAGTGTCCTCTCTACTGTACTATCTTCCCGTACCTCTAGCGTCAAGTTCTAATAAAAAATGTAGTTCTGAGAGTTATACTCATTAAGCTGAACAAAAACAACCACTAGGTACTCAGTGGATCAGTCCTTAGACACAAATCCAAAGAGAACAAAAATTATAACCTACTATGGAAAGGAATAACTCTCACAGTGCATATTAGAGGAGACACAGAGTTGTCTTAAAATAAATCATTCATAATATCATAAGGCATATTTCATTAGGAAGCCAAATTCAGTTTATCTTAAATTCAAAGAATCTAAGATTACTTAGTTTCTAGATTGTAGAAATGTATAAGTAATCTAATTAGCATATTGATTAATGAGTAATGATAAATAAATAATTCTGGTAAAAAGAAAGTAAAAACAGTGTTTAGCTCAATAATTAATCCATTTACTTACATAATTTCCTACCAAACAACAAAAATTCAAATAAGCTTCTAATTTTTTATTTATTAAATGTAAATTTTTTACTGAGATAATATTGAGTTGTAATATAGTAAATGATTTTTATGTTTTAGAGGTACAATTTTATCATACCACATCCACCAAAAAAGTGCTAATATCCTTCTACCATAATATAAAGGACCATTTAAGTTTTCCCCTCATTTGCTTTGTAACTTCAGTTTGGTTGCCAGAGATTATGAGGTTATTTATATTGTAAATTGTCTATCTCTTTCATTTATCTTTTTTAAATAAAATATATGAATGAGATCAACCTACATATTTAATTCTCTTTCGTGTGACTGCATATGCAATCGAATTCTTGCTTTCATTCTCTTGTAGCTCATGTCTCGCATATCAAAATAAATATTTTATACTGATCATAAAAGTTATTACTTTATTGTAATGAACATTTTTTAAAATAATGTTTTAGCAGTCTTCAATGTATAATTTTTTTCATGTCATGTGCAAAAAAATGACTTTTTTAATTTGAAACTCCATAATTAATATCTTCTTGCTCAATAGCTGTAGTTAGGACTTCCTATACTGCACTGAGTAATAATGGTATGAAAGGACATTTTTTATCTCAAAGGATAAACTGTTTTCTTCCCAGTCACTGAGTATGATGTTAACTGTGAGTTGGTTGTTTATGACTTTTACCGTTAATATCTTTCATCACCATTTTGTTGAGTTTTTACTTCAAATGGATGCTACATTTTCCAAAGATTTCTGTATGTTGATATAATTATGTGGTTTTAATATTTCTTCTTATAGATGAGATATACTATACTGAATGATTTTCACATCATGAATCATCTTTGTATCCCTGGAATAAATTCTACTTTGTCATATATATATATATATGTCATATATATATATAACAAAGTAGAATTTATATATATATATTCATATATATATGTCATATATATATGATAAAGTAGAATTTATTCCAGGGATATATATATATATACATATATATATATATATATGATCCTTTTTGTATATTGTTGGATTCTGTTTGTCGACTTCAGATAGGTATCAGCATTATAGAAAAACTATTTTACTAAACAATTTAACAGTATCTGCTGAAGACTAACTAGCTCATGACAACTAGTCTCTGAAAACTAATTCAATACAAATAGTTTTTAATAACTAGTTCATGATCCAGAATTACACTCCTAGAAATATATCAAAAGAATGTGTGCTAGCATCTATGGAATATCATACTTAAAAAACATACATAAATGTTCATAGCTTTATTCAGAGTAGCTTCAAACTGGAAAGTACTAAAACATTCAATAATAGAATGGATAAATGATGGCTTATCTATCATACACCAAAATACTAATAATAATAAATTAGAATGAGTTACTATTGTGTACATCAATAAAATGAATTTAAAAAGATGTGAAGTTGAAAAACAAAGACAGATACAAAAGGGTTTATGTGAAATTATATATATATATTTATACATACATATACATATACATATATAGTGTATTAATTATATATTTATATAAAGTATATATTAAAGTTTATTATAGTCATTATTATATACTTCATATACATTTTTCAAATATATATGTATTTATATATATACATATGAACATAAATGTAAAGTTCAAAGCAAGCAAACAACGAGTTCACGAAAACAAGAAAATTTCCTGTGATGGGCAATGTGGGGAGAAATGTTTATTTCTTAAAGCCTAATACTCAGATTTCCTTTGATTCCACAGTTGTCTTCATAGCAATAGTCAGACTCTACAATGGGCTGTTTTACAGCAAAGGAGACTGTCATTCTTAATAGCAGCCTGAGAAAGTTGCCAATGTCCTGTTAAAATGGCACCAGAAGAGAAACAGGTGGCATATTTTTCTCCACTGATATTTTATAAATGATAATATTAACACAATGTGGGGGAATAAGAACACTCTAGAGAGCTTTTTTTAAACAACCGTGTTGAGGGAAAGACAGGACTTATTCATTTAGAAGTATTGTTATAGTCAGGAGTTTGTGATTCACATAATAGAGGCTGGATACGAACCCAAAGGTGCTGCTGAAACATCCGCCCAAACAATTTCTTAGACCTCAAGTGAAACTTGAAATAAAAATACTCTGATGGCTGCTTTTATTATTTTTCTTTACAGCTGAGGACTGGAACTAAGTTTTCAGAAACGGAATAAGCTCTATTTGGTTTCAACTTGTGGGTATAACATTACTTTTGATTTATAAGTGGCATCTGTATAGCTTGTTTACAGACTCTATCCAGGTCACAAGACTTGAATAACTTGGCTAAAAATCAATCTACAACGGTTGGTATGCAAGATCCATGTTCTCTTTACCCCCTCATCATATCCCACTGGTAAGAAATGCATTCTCTCAATTTCTGTAGGGAGTGGTATGTTGTATGTTCCTTACTACTCTGAAAAGTCTATTTTCTGTTTCTCACTCAATTAGGGAAGTCTTCTTTGAATCTAACACTTATTTTGCTTTTCCTAAATAAATTCATTGAAAGATACTCATACATTCACAGTTTTTTCTCTTTTCCCACCATAGCTCCATTTACTTAATTTTATATTTTAAAAATAATTATTATCAATGCTCTTCCTCAATACAGTCCAGAACTCCAATTTCTTCCTCAATACAGTCCAGAACTCCACCCAGCCGACCAGCCCATCACAGCCCGGATCATCGACACCCACCCTGCAGCAATTTCTTCCTCAATACAGTCCAGAACTCCACCCAGCCGACCAGCCCATCACAGCCCGGATCATCGACACCCACCCTGCAGCAATTTCTTCCTCAATACAGTCCAGAACTCCACCCAGCCGACCAGCCCATCACAGCCCGGATCATCGACACCCACCCTGCAGCAATTTCTTCCTCAATACAGTCCAGGTATGCTGGTCCAGAGACTCAGACATGGGGCAGAGCGGTTGCTTGCTCTCCCTGTGCCCAGCTGTTCATGAGGCAGTCGGGAGGCATGGTGGGTTCTAGCCTTGGCCCACCACCCCGGCAGAACCTCACAACCAGACGACCCCCCCACCCACTCCATGGGTGCCGCCATTTTCCACATCCGGACTTCCCTCTCTTCAGAACTCCACCCAGCCGACCAGCCCATCGCCGCGCGGTTCATCAATAAATCCTTTATTTGGAGGTGTTTAAATAATATGCCTCCCGTACGGCAAGCCTAGCAAGCTGCTCGTGTTGTATTTGACATGCCAAATGCCAGTAACAATTATATTAGGTCATTCCCATGACCTAATATAATGGTTTGAGGCTCTTTATGTTTCTGTAGCAAGCCGATGCCCTTTGCTCCTCTGGCATGAGACAGGACATATGGAGATATTACTGGTGCCCGCTCTAGCAAATAGATGATTAACGGGAAGAACGTGAGAACGTGATCAATGCTCTTCACCAGTTCCTTCAAGTAGAATATTTCTTGGGAATCTGTGCTTGAGGGAGCCTTTGGCCCAGTGTTATTGCCTAACTAAATATAAGGATTCCGTCAGTGATAATTTGAGTAAATTTGCCTTTTGACCTAAGTGTAAAAAATACTCTGGAACCTCTTGGAATAAAAAAAAAACAAGTGAAATAAATATCACTTTTTATTTTCATCTTATTCCTCCTTTATTGTCATTTCTTTAAAAAAGTTTGGGAAACCACACCCTGCAGTGCTTAGTGCTCATATCTGGCTCTGTATTCAAGAATTACTCCTGGTGCTGCTTGGGGGGCAATATGGGATGCTGGCAGTTAAACCTAGGTTGGCCACATGCAAGGCAAGCACCAGTCCTCTATACTATCTCTTCAGCCCTTTTTATTCCCTTTTTGTTATTTTATTTTAAATATAGTAAGATAACCTTAAAAATGGGAGAGGTAGTAGAAAGAGGTAAGAATAAATGTTAAGTTCTTTTTTTTTTTTTTTTTGCTTTTTGGGTCACATCCGGCGATGCTCAGGGGTTTCTCCTGGCTCCGCACTCAGGAATTACTCCTGGCGGTGCTCGGGGGACCATATGGGATGCCGGGATCGAACTTCGGGCCGGCACAGGCCGGCCACATGCAAGGCAAACGCCCTACCCGCTGGGCTATCGCTCCGGCCCCAAGTTCTTTCTTTTTGTTTGTTTTTGGACACACCCAGCAAAGCTCATGGCTGACTCCTGGCTCTTGGGTTCAAGGATTACTCCTGAGTAGGTGCACCTATGATACATGGGGATCAAACCCAGATCAACCATGTGCAAGACAAGACCCTTACCCACTCTGCTATCTTTGTATCTAAAATGTTAACTGACTTTGAATACTACTAGAATGGAGAAATGCTTTTGATTTAGAGTCTAATCAAATCTCTCCCAAAACCTGCTTTGTGATATTGGCCAGTTAACTTCTTAGCTTCATTTTTTATTAATTCCTAGCTTCATTTTTGAATGGTGGTATTTAATAGTGTTTGTGTTGGATAATGCATGTTTACAATAATCCCTAGTATGTCAGTCATTTTTGCTATTACTTTAAAATAAACTGACTAGCATTAGCATATATGATCTAGAAAACGTCAACTATATTTGAGCTTGCTTCAGTTGAGTGGTTTACATAAAGTATCACATTATTTGGTCTGCAATTTAATTTTAGCAGAGGAGTGCATTTCTACATTATTCAAATTTAGGTGGATCTCAGTATTTTCTCTGGATTTCTGGAAACTTGCTATTCACTTCTCTAAGTATGATGGTGTGACTCAGGTCACTTTACCACATGATCTAGGAATGAGATATTTAACAGAAAAAAACATCAGGGAATAAAAAGTTTGCAGGTGGCCAACCAAATTCAACCCCGCATCCCTTATGGTCCTACTAGCACAGCCAGGAGTAAAATAAAAGGATAATACATTTATCTCAATCATTGCCTCAAACGTAAACCACATAAGTACAGAGCAGGTTATGGGAGAGGAATCTTGCTCATTCAACCCAATCATGAGAGGAAGTTATTTGCACAACAGTCAAATTGAGTAATAAAGTAGGATTTAAGTGCTCAATTTTTAATGTCAGAGAGACCTTGGATCAAATCCCAGATCTGCCTGCTATTAAGTGTGTGATTCTATGCAAGTTACTTAAGCATTCTGAGTATCAGTTTCATAATCTGCAAAGTGAAAAGTACTTACTCATCAGATTGTTATATGAGAATTAAATTTTCTGACAGAGGATAAGTATAATCCAAATTGTAGCAACCACTATGTTATTCTGTTTTCTTTTTTTTTTCTGGAAGTACAGGGGGATTTTGTTTATCCTGCTCTTAAAACTTTGTCATTCTACATCAGTGGTGAATGGAGACCTTTGTTATCTGTGGTGACCATTAATGCTACTTGCCAACTATTTCTAGTCCTTCTGTCTGCTGAGCACATAATAAAGCTAACCATTCTGATCCTGTGCTTGAATGAGTCAAGTTTATACTTTTAGGGGTTTTATTATTTGGCTTTTTTGGGTCACAGCCAGTGATGCTAAGGGATTACTCCTGGTTCTGCACTCAGGAATTACTCCTGGCAGTGCTAGCGGGACCATAAGGGATGCCAGGGGTTGAATTTGGTTGGCCACCTGAAAAGCAAACACCCTACCCACTGTACTATCGCTCCAGCCCTAAGGAAGAGTCTAGACAAGAGTTATGAAATCAAGAAATATAAAATTTCTGGGATAACTGTTTGAGATTCATCAAGCACTCTTCTCTCTGATGTGGCAACTCGAGACATTAGAAATCGGCTTCATTTAAATGACTTCAATCAGCCTGAGTCCCTTTACTGAGTCCCTAAGTATATGAAATGCCAATACAACCATGTAATATAAGCAACAAACTCTTGCCCTTTCTTAGACACTGAGTATCTGGAGAGTATCTGGAGATATTTTGGATGTCACAAGTGCAAAGGGATGCTTACTGGCATCTATTGAGTAGATACTAGGGTTAGTGTTAAACATTTTGTAAAATAAAAATCAGCCGCCCCACCTCACCCCCATAAGAATGATTTGTTTGGGGCCTGAGTGATAGTTCAGCGGGAGGGCGTTTGCCTTGCACGCAGCCTACCCAGGTTTAATCCCCGGCATCCCATATGGTCCCTGAGCACTGCCAGGAGTTACCCATAAGCATTGCTGGGTGGACCCAAAAAAGAAAAAAAAAAGAATGATTTGTTTATCTGAAAATTTCAGTGGTGCTCTAGTCCAATTCTGAGATTTCTTCATATTACTTATTTCCCTGCCTCTACTCCAGATCCCACTCTCTTATTAGCAGAATGCAAATTCAGTGTACATTCTTCACATCTATGCATGCCCAGAGATCAAGCTCATTTCCTACCACGGTTGGCTACCTGGGATCATAGTGTGGCCAATAAACATTGTTCCCAGAGATTTCAATATACTGCCCTTGTAAATGATACCCTGAGAGTTGAACTAAACCTAAAGGCCAGACACCAAAAAAATAATCATTCAGAGAGGTGTCTTTCTGCTCTTCCAATTTCAGTGCCAATTTGATCACAGAGCAATCAAATGCTTTCCCAATATCATCTGACAAAATTATAGAAAATTTTATCTGCTGGTGCATTGAACAGTTCAAAGTCTTGAAGTATAAGGGAAATGTACAAAAAGTAAGTACTGTTAATTTGAACCCAGACTTCTGAGATTCTGCTTTATTTGGGCAAGGCCTGGGCTAGAATCCTTATAGGTCTCTTCTAAGGAGATTGACATATTTGGTGGAAGTTTAAAAATAATGTGTTCAAGGTAACCTAACTGGTGGCGTAAGTAAGATCAGAGCTAGACCTGCTCACTCTTACACTTTCCATCCTTTTTTCATGCCCTTTTTTCCTGGGTGGGAGCTCAGACAATGGCGAGTGGCAAATGGGCATTCATGGTTGAATTAGTTTGACCTTCAAGGTTTGGGTGCCCTATATTTTTCCTCTGTAATATAAGCAATTCGGTACTCTACAGTTGTAACGAGGGGGCAGAAGTGACAGTAGTGTGGGTATGGTACTTGCATTGTATACAGCTAAACATGGTTCAATCCCTGGTATATCATATGGTCCTCCTGGTAGTAGCCAGGAGTTATTATTGAGTGCAGAACCAGGAGTAATCCCTGAGCAGAGCCAGGAGTAATCCATGAGTAATCCCTGAGCACTACTACTGACTGTGCCCCCACACCAGAATAAATTCACCATGAGAACTGGAAAGAAGATAGCGAGTATTTTCAGTTCATTACTTACATAGACTTGTAGCAGCTGAAAATGTAACTATTATGCCTGTGGAAAATGTAAGCCTGACAATGTGGGGGTAGAGCTGAGAAGGGTGGCACAGTGGAGTGGCATGGGAAGAAGTTTAGAGGTGAGGACAGGAAAGGGAGTTGGAAAAAATCAACAACAGAAATTTCACTAAGATTGTGTAACAGTGCTTCAATATTGTCTCACCTCTCTCTCACATGGGTGGTTCAAGTGCACTGAAGTAATTTATTAATAACTGGAATCCTGAAGATGATTTGCTTTTACTTTGATGCATACTCTGAAACTGTTGCTTGATAAAGAATTCCCTATCCTAGGACTACGCAGTTGTACTTAAATTCTGGTAGCTGTGTTATAATAATAACAATGGGCACTAATTTTATAAAACAAACAAATCACAGCAGAACATACTAGCACAGCTCCTGTCCTCCCAACATCCACACATATTTCCCTAGTTCAACTATGTATGTGACACTTGTTAAAAGAGGGGCGATTTGGGGCCTGAGCGATAGCCCAGCGGGTAGGGCATTTGCCTTACGCAGCCAGCCTACGCCGGCCCGGGTTCGATCCCCTGCATCCTATATGGTCTCCCGAGCACCGCCAGGAGTAATTCCTGAGTGTAAAGCCAGGAGTAACCCCTGAGCGTTGGTTGGTGTGACCCAAAAGGCAAAAAAAAAAAAAAAGAGGGGGGAATAGGGACAAACTAGGTTCCTACCCTGGTGGGTTTACCCTATGGTGGAGGAGGACAATTAGCCAATAAAATAATCCCGGATGCTAATTTGTACTTGAAATTGGGTCCCAGATTAATCAAAATGAATCATTTTCTACTGATTGAGGATAGGTTAATATTTGGGAAAGGCCCTTCGGAGTTGGAATATTTAAAGTGAAACATGAAAGATGAGAATGGTGTGAAAGAGTGCATTCCAGGGGGAAACAGCAATGCAGGAAGAGTAAATAGAGTACATTGCACCTTCCATAGACATTTTCTCCTTTGAAAATTCCTCAGGCCTATTGAAGCAGACATTCAGAGAGCAGCCCTGACATGGCCCTTGATTCACCTTGTGTCAGACCAGTGTCCTCACCTCTCTCTTAGAGTGAGGTCAGAACCTAGTGGCTTACTCTAACAAGTTCAACACAGCAAACCCATGGCAGGCCACTTTGGTGGTCAGGCAATAAAAGACTACCTGACTCCTTGGGGATGTTCTCTATTTTTAATGCAAGCTACTATGTTGGAAAGTCGCACATGGCAAGGAAATGAACACTCTGTCCAACATTCTCAATAAAAACCCACTGAACCCTTTTAACCAACGTGAATGAGTTGGGGAAACAGCTTCTTGCCCCTGTTGGGAAGATTTCAGCTCTGATCCACATCTTGACTGTGAACTATGAGGAAACCTTGTATCAGAGTACCCTGTTACTTTGTCTTTGATTTCTAGACTCGAAAATTAAAGGTCATAAACATGTCAAGTCACCAGGTTTTAGGGCAATGCGTTATATAGTAAAAGACAATGTATTTTTCCTTCTCCCATGGGCCGTTATATAGTAAAAAGACAATGTATTTTCCCTTCTCCCATGGGCCGTTACTTCTCTCTCTCTTCAAGTCACTGATTCTCTTATTCAATGAATCTTTTTTGAGAAAGTTCTTCAGGCTGGACTTTGTCTAGGTAACGAGTAACAAAAAATGCATATCAGGCCCTCTGTGCTCACCCAGGTCATAGAGAGACAAGGCATGCCCAACACATACTGTGCTCTCTGCAGTTCCAGGGGCTGCAGTATTTTGTTGTGGGAACAATAGAAAAGAGACAATAACTACCCTGGCAGTCAGGGAAGGTATAAAATAAGGAAACTGTGGCTCAGGGAAGATTAAAAAAAAAGTGGCCCAAGGTCATACAGCTATTCTGATTCATTGTGCTCTGTTCAAACTTGATGAAGGGTTGTCAAGTGTTTATCAGCAGTCTAAGATCTATTTGACCTATAATTCTCAGACTGCTTCTCTCCTGTGTTTTCTAACAATCTGAAACCAAATATATATTAAAATAAAATTCTTTATTGCAAATATAAAGATAATCACGTTCTTTGATCAAGATTAAAGTTACACTTCCAGTACTTTTTACAAAACCCAAACTCAGACCACTCTAACTCTAATCTGACTGTTATTCTCCATGCATTTACTCATGGATGGGGAGTCACAGATTTCTGCACAAAGGCACTGGTTATGAACAGAAAAATGATTGAAGCCAGCCTTCATAATGGAATCTAATTAGCACTATAGATTAATTACATGGAAGTGTAACAAAAGGCAATGATGCCATAAGAGCATCCATGGGCACCCTCAGGGTTTGAGGAAATTTGCCTCAGAGGTGAGCCTAAGCATTTCATTTTAGGCTTGATAATTTAGTAAAACTGCAAATCTAAAAGGAACTTGAATTAAAATTAATGAGTAAAATCTCCACTGGGAAAAAGAACTCATTAATGCTATTTTAGCATTTTTTCTTATGATTTTTTTCCTTGAGTTTGTGTCACAATTTCATTAAAAATAAAAATACCCCTTCATTGGAGCAAGAGAGGGTAATACAGTCACTTGTCACTTTGTCTTCCCGTTGTTCATAGATTCACTCTAGCGGGCGCCAGTGATGTCTCCATTCATTGGGAATGAAGTTCATTATTGTTATTATTTTTGGCATATCCAGATACACCATGGGTAGCTTGTCAGGCTCTGCTGTGGCTCTGGGATCATCCCAGGGGCCCAGTCTTTTTTCTATGTCAGACAATCAACCATCCAGGGCCCAGGGGCAGGAGCCCTGGGGTGTAGACAAGCCTGTTTCCTGTCTGCCATCTGCCCGATGCAGCCGGGCACCAAAGCCACACCTGCAACTCCTCGAGGGGCAGGGGGTAGTACAGTAGGGAGGGGGCATTTGTCTTACACGCAGCAGACCCTGGTTCAGTCTCTGGCATCCCATATGGGTCCACCAAGCAGTACCAGAAGTAATTCCTGAGTACAGAACCAGGAGTAATCCCTGAGCATCACCAGGTAAGACCCAAAAAGTAAACAAACAAACAACCCCCTTCATTTGTAAGAGTTTCTTTTGCACTTTTTCCTCCATTCATGATATGTGGTGTAGTAACCATTTTGAAGTATGTTTAGTTTGTGAGGCATATGTATAATAAAGTACAATTTTTTATTGCATTTTGGATCATACCTGGCAATGCTCAGGGGTTACACTCTGACTCTGCACTCAGGAATTACTGGCAGTGCTGGGGGAACCATATGGATGCCGGAATAAACTTCCGGGTGGGCCTCATGCAAAGACAAGTGCCGCGCCGCTTGACTGTTGCTCCGGCCCTTAAAAGTACAAATTTTAAGGTATAGTTTGACTACTTTTTTCATATGCATACCCATGTAATCACCCTCCAACCTAGGAACTGGAATGATGCTATCCTGAAAGAGCTCTTGTGGTAATAGAACTGCTCTGGGATATTTTGTTAGCTAAGCATTATAGGGGGCTACTGAGGACTTAAAAAAGTTGTAAGAGCGATTATAACATTAAAGCTTTCATTCTATTTAATGAGGCCAATGACTACCATTTTGGAAATTACAGATACAAAACCCTAACATCATTTAAGCAACTCAGAAATACCCTTCGCTCCACTGAGGAAACCTCTTCTCTAGTTTCTGATTCTGACTATTTTAAGAGCCATCAACTCTAGTGTTGATGAATATTGGTTATTAAAATGAAACTTCTATAAATATTATTGTGCATATTCCGGGTGATATGTAGCTCTGTACAACTTGCTTCATTAAAAGCAAAATTTAAAAAATATATAGGTATATTTGAAAAGAGTGCAGTAATTTTACAGTTTCAGGAAATGCATAATTGAAATCACTTTATCTCTTGAATCCTGTTATTCATCGATTTGCTCAAGCGGGCACCAGTAACATTTCCATTGGACCCTATCATGTGCCAATGTAGCCCAATGACATCCTGGTTGATTCAGGAATATGGAAGAGCCTCAAACCGTTCCTTCAGGGTCTTGACAAGGAAGTCTGACCATCTTGTAGGTGGGCGACCACGTGGTCTTTTTGACATCTCGTGGGATCCAGTTGGTAATGGCTCTAGTCCAGTGGTGCGTCTCCAAATCGCATTACATGTCCAGCCTATCTGATTTTCGATGCCTTGGCAAACGAGACCAGCATCCTGATTCTGGAATAGCGATGGAGGTCAGAACTCCGGATTCCTTCTCTCACTTGAGTGAGGTGTGATATTCCAAGCATAGCTCTTTTGGATTCCCTCTCTGCTTTCACAGGGCCCAGGTCTCTGAGGCGTATGTTAAAGCAGGCAGAATGGTGGAGTCAAAGAGATGTGCCTGGAGCCGGTGGTTCTTTTTTGTCCTTTTAGCTGCAGTATTGAAATATTATTTGGTAATATCTAATGAATATTAAAATGCAATTATCTCATACATCAGTAATCACAGACCTCATAGACCAGTAATTATGCTTCTGGATAAGCTTCCTGGAGAATTTTTGTACATATGCATCTAAGGTCATCTTTAAGAATAGTTATAACAGCATTTTTTTGTAATATCAAAACATTGGAATTTCTTTATTGAGTAAATAGCAGTATGTACATAATTACAATGTCATCCAGAAATATAGCTGGATTGATCAATATGAAGGAATAGTTAAATATAACAAGCATAAAATAAAGTCAAATATCAATTTAATAAGATTTTATAATGATTTAAAATAGTGACATCAGTGCTATAGTTCCATTAAGGATGCATATGTCAATAGTGAAAGTATTAAGAAATATATGAAATAACAAAAAGGGAAAAACAAGCTGGTTACTCAAGTGTTTAAGGAATTGGAAACTTCAACAGTATCACTAGTATTTATAAGTTAACCTGATAATAGGTATATTGTTGTTTGGGTTACTGTGTTTTGTATAACTTCCCATGTCTTAACCAGTACAAAGCAATGATGAAATAATACATCAAAGTTCTGGAAACTACTAACATGGTCTAATTGTCATGCTTACTTATCTTCTAATCAGTGTTTGAATCTATTTAAAGTTTATATTTTCTGATTCAGAAGGTCAAGTAACATTTTATTACTCATTTGGATCCCAGGTTCTGTACTTTTTACTTGATCACTTGATCACTTGACATCCCATGATTCTATCGATTTGCTCAGTAGGCACCAGTGACATTTCCATTTGATCCTATCACGTTGCCAGTGTAGCCCAATGGCATCTGCTTGCTTCAGGAATATGAAGAGCCTCAAACCATTCATTCAGTGTCTTGATGAAGTCATCTGACCATCTTGTGGGGTAGGCAGCCATGTGATCTTTGACATCCTGTGGGACCCAGTCGGTAGCGGCTCTAGTCCAGCGGTTGTCTCCAAATCGCATTACGTGTCCAGCCCATCTGATTTTGATGCCTTGGGAAACGAGACAGTGTTCCTGACTCTGGAACATCGGCGGAGGTCGGGACTCCGGATTTCTTCTCTCACTTGAGTGAGGCATGATATTCCAAGCATAGCTCTTTCACATTCCTCTCTGGGAGACCTGAATAGCATTCTCATCCTGCTTTTGCATGCGGCGAACCAGGTTCGATCCCGGCATCCCATATGGTCCCCCATGCCTGCCAGTAGTAATTCTTGAGCGCAGAGCCAGGAGTAACCCCTGAGCGTCGCTGGGTGTAACCCCAAAAAATAAACCAATATCGCACACACCTATCACTGATGTAGCCATCTCGCTTTCCAAAGGTCCTTAATGACCCTTCCTTCCAGTTCACTCACACACACACACACACACAATACGCACGCATACACACACCCCATGAACAGTTTTGTGAATCAGTTCTCCATTTCCTCACAACATTTTTTAGCTGGGGGCATATGATTGCCCAGTTAAGGATTACTCTTGTCAGGCTTCTCTAATGACAATGGTCGGTCTCACGCTAAACTTTGCATTAAGATCTGAATAGAGGTTGGAGTTCAACTGCTGGGTTATATCCTTAAAAAGCATGCATTGACTTCTCTATTTCTAGTTCCTAGAAAAAATATCAGGAACATGTCAAACAATTCATGTGCATGATTAAATACCTTTTTGTCACTAGTGGTGAATGTAGTCTTATAAACTTAATTGCAAATACATCCATCTTATGAGGCTTTGATGATTTTGGTGCATTCAAGATAGTATTTTAAGATGAAAAAGCAATGTCATTCTCAGAGCAACACAATGAAGTACCTACTGATTCATGATGACAAAATGCTTAAAAACAAATTTCTTTTCTCTTAAAGGCATAAGAAATGGTAATAGCTGATAAATCTCAAACTACTAGCTGAGCACATTATGAGACTTATACATCTGTATTGTTAAGGAATTCCTAGAATGAAAAATGGATACACTTAAAACTTCATACATGGTATTATTTGTATGATAGCAATAAAATCTTCTAATAAAATACTGCCTTATTCTTTTTTTAAAATGGTAAAATATCCTGGTTGTATATTTGCTTAAAAGAAATGAATACAAGGGCATTAACAAAAGCTGTGTAGCAACTACTGTGAGTAAATTCAAAGGTGGCAACCATTTTCATTCTGATTATAGCCACAGGATTGTTAATGTAATTGTGGCTCCTCACAGCAAAATATGGTGTCTCCTCTTAAATGTATATTCATCTGTTACTTCCTTTGACCAACAGAAGTGACAATATGACAGTTCTGGATAAGATTTCCAGAGACAAAAACAGAAAATAGAAAAAGATTCCTAGAGATTATACTATTCATTCATTTAGTTACTATCTTGTCCAGCAGTCAGGTAAAAAAGTGTAGGGTATGAGTATTCACGAAAAACAACTAAACCATCTTTCATCAACTACAGAATAACTGACTCCAACGTAGACAAAGCATCCTACCAGATAACAAAGAAATATAGGAGACCAATTAAGACCATAAACACTACCAACCCCATTCAAACTATCAACACTTTCATAAACTTGTGAGCAATAATAAATATTTATTGTGTAAATATATTGAGCTTGAGGTTTTATTGTTAATAACTGATACAGCATTATGACATCAAAATAAATATGTTTTAAAAGAGTTTTGCAGAGTAGTAAGAATTCTTATTAACTTCTCTTGACTTTTCTAATAAATTGTTGTTCGGATTTCCCATTCAGATTTGGGAACTGATCTCTTGTCCAGTTTCCAAATCTATATCCAGATTCTATCTTCACCCTTGGGTAATGAGTAAACCTTCTCTCTTTACTTGTAAGTATTTACCCTCTAACCTACTTATTTTATCCATCTTTCCAATTTCATCGACAGAACAGTTCAAAGTCCAGTACATTTCACTTATGCCAGGTTAGCCAATCTGTGGGTTTTGGAAAAAAGGACAATTCAGCTTCAATACAGAACATGAAGGAAAGACAAAAGAGATTATGAATTAGTAGAGTTATGGTAATAAAAAACATAAAATTAAAATTAACTCCACTAAACCTAAGGTTCTACAAGATATAGTTAGTTATGTCTGCATATTGCTAGTGATATGATATATATGTGTATTTTTAATCTGTGAATCAGTTTTTACCACAACAACAATGCTCACAGCGAATCACAACAAACTCAATGATTTATACTAACAAACATTTATTTGTCATGTTTATGGGTCTATAAATTACTTAACTCTGCTGGCATAGACAGGCATTGGCTGTAAACTCTAATCTGAGGGTTGGTTGAGTTTGTTTCTAGACTGAGTTCAACTAAGGTATATTCAGTATTTTATACTGAGACCTATGCTGGAAAACAACAGTTATATGAATTTTATTCTTGATTTTGGAAAATAACAAAAAATGCAATGGCAATTAGGCTACAAGTACAAATATAGTTCAAGTCACTCTACTTTTAGGGCTGCTAACAGATAGCTTAAGTTTACTCAGCAGGAGGCTATTAAATTATAACATGGGTGGATGAAGAATAATTTTTTATAAATGGGACCAATTATAAAATTCAAATCAATTATTTACTCATTTCATTTTAATCTGCCTTCATCCAACAGAAATTGTCTCATCATTTGAGGTAATCTCCACTAATACCTCCTTGGTGACTATTGTCCAATCAACAAATCCCATTGTTAGATGAAATCTTGGAAGTCCTCTTTTGAAGATAACAACACTGTACCTTTACGTCTAATACTACTGCTTCTGATTACAATGACCAATTCAGGCTATCTCTGTAATAATGCAGAAGCCTATCAACAACTGATCAATGGAAAAATACCAGTCTGGGCATACAAAGTTTGAAAACCACTGACATAGTAAGTAGCTAGTCTAGGGTTATTACCTAGATATGTTAATAAAATGTATCTTGACCATGTTACACTGCCTTATACATTAGAAATGAGTGCTGTGTCACGTAACAACTTCAAACTATGGATGAATTTTGCTTGCATACTGGTTTTTCTTCCTTCAATTACATCTAATTCTTCTTTAAGGAAAAGGGCCTT
>JAJIBD010008456.1:0-16607 GCA_021461705.1 Cryptotis parvus | reverse complement strand
TATTGTAGCACATTCACAATAACAGGTGTCCTTATTTCTGTAGCCATAATAGGGACACCACGCAGTGCCTGAGATCAGATTAGTGGTTAAAAGAAGTATGGTACACATACAATGGAATACTATGCAACCGTTAGGAAAAATGAAGTCATGAAACTTGCTTATAAATGGATGGACATGGAGCATATCATGCTGAGTGAATTGAAGCAGAAGGAGAGGACAGATATAGAATGATTGCACTCATTTGTTGAATGGAAAAAATTATGTGAAACAAATACCCAAGGATAGTAGAAACAAGGGGCAGGAGGTTTAGTCCATGGTTGGAAGCCTTCAAGTGATTGGGAAAAGACAGTTGGGATAGGGGAAGGGACCAATATGATCGAGATAGCTATAAATAATCACTCTGTAAGAACCGGGATTGAGAGTAGGTGAAGAACAAACATAACCTCTCAGTATCTGTATTGCAAACCATAATGCCCAACAGGAGAGAGAGAGAGAGGAAGAAATAAGGAAAGTGCCTACCCCAGGGACAGGCTGAGGGTGAGGCAGTGCGGGAGCAGGAGGGAAAAGGGGGCACTGGTGGTGGGAAATATACACCGGTGGAGAAATGGGTAATGGAACATGGTATGACTGAACCCCGATCATGAACAGCTTCTGACTGTTTCACACAGTGCCGCAGGAGAGTGCTTCTTCCTCAGTCCCTCCCTTGGGAGGACTCGAAAGGAATAAGCCTCTTAAGAGATAAGCAAGGCTCTTAAATATTTGTGGACTAAGGTGCACGTTGGGCTCCTCGCCCCTTCCTCAGCGAGAACCCCAGCAGCCGAGGCTGTTGTAGTTACCTTAACAATTCCTGGGTGATTCAAGAATTAGTATAAGAAGCAGAAGAAAGTATTGGGGAATTTTCCTACATGACCATCTCTTAGGATAAGGAATGAGAGACAGAGAGAGACAGAGAGAGAGAGAGAGAGAGATAAGGTTCTCTATTGCTCAACTTCTGAATTTCTGCTACTCATATATGGACAAGGTATTTCATCTGTAGAACAGATAATGTCTGAAAATGCCACAAACAAATGTGATTATTCTGTGGCTGACCTCAACAGAGTTAGATCAAACAGGATCATGAGCCAGAGAGATGGTACAGCAGGTATGGCACTTGCCTTGTACACAGCTGAGCCTAGTTCCATTCTTGGAACTGCTAAGCACTGCCTGCTGTGATGTCTGAGCGGAGCCAGAAGGAGACTTGAGAACTGCTGGTGTGGACCCAAAACAATCAAAACCAACAACTGAAACAGAATCATTCTGCCTTGATGTCACATTTATAGGAAAAATTGACTTGGAAACCGGCTTTTAGGAGGAACAAAGTATACAACAAAAGCAGGTATTCCAATCCTGTTTTTTTAATGTGAAATTTGAATTAACCTTATTATAAAGCAAACTTGAAGGCAAAGGGTGCTCTTGGGACATCTGCTTTATTAAATTTAGCATTATCAATCATTCAAATCAAGACCTGTGGAAAATATAAGCCAAGAGCATGCAGGAACACAGAGACCAGAAAGAAATCCTAGTTTCAGTTCCTTAATTCTGCAAATGAAAAGGTTTACAATATAAATAATTAAGAGACCTTTTAATGATTAGCAAAAGTGTGCTTCTAGAAAAAGAAAAGGAGGAAAGAGTCTATATCAATAAACACAGCATAATAAATGAAAATGTACTCATTTACTAATATTCTATGAACTTTATCATATAAACCGCTCCTGGACAAGCCAGTGAAATTCAGTTAATCAACTCATTTTAATGAGAATGGATTTTCAAGTATTAGGCTAGGGAAAATAATAAAAGATGCACTCTTAGTTTTATAATTTTCAGATCTAAGAGAGCGTTACTTTTAAGATATATGGATGATTCATAATAACATGAAGAAACGCTTCTAATAGATTACTTGAATACTAAATTTTTACAGTGTGAAGCATGAATTTTCTCTCCTAATGCATTATACTCTTAAAATCAGTCATTGTTAGAGAGAAGTCCTAATATATATAAAATTCGCACATGTTACTATGCTACTATGCTTATAATTTTGAATTGCTGCCAAAAGAAACAATTCAGCTGAATTTATATTTCTATCCTGGCCACTTATGTCCTCACTGCTGCTTCCTGATGGAAATCATAATTCTCAATATGAAGTAGTGAGCCTCTGTGTGTTCCTTAACTACAGGATAAGTCATCTGTTTATTTTGAAAAGGACAGTATATAATTTGTATGGACTCAAATATTAATAAATAAAAGACTTAGCATATATATATATGTGTGTTGAGTGAAATTATATACATGAATATTAAATAAAATAGCACTCACATATAATTCACATGTAGACATACATAATAAACATGTTTGAAAATGACCATGCACAATCTTATTCAATGAATAATATTTTTAAAAATTATTCAAAAACGATTGAGTACCTAGTCGAGGTTATTGATGAATAAAGTTGATTCCAACTGAGCTAGACTTGTTTATAGATGCTGTAGTGCAATTCACACAGTGGAGGGTTTTGAACATCACTTTTTTGTGTTAACCATCACCATCAAGATGGGGGCCCAACACCTTGGTAGGTGATAATGAGCTTATTGTTCCGATGGATGTATTTTTCTCTACTTAATGATACAAACTTCAACATTGCTAATTACTTTAGGGCATGCTCTATAAGTAATGACTATATTTTGCTCAAAGTGAATGTCAATTCCTGGAGCTGAAGTAATAGGACAGCACGTAATTTACTTGCTTTGCACATTGCTGACGCCAGTTCCATCCGACCCATAAACTTCACCTAAACTTCACCGGTGTGATACTTCAGTGCAGAGCTAGGATCAAGCTTTGAGCACTGCTGGGTGATGACCCCCCCAAAACAAACAAATTTAAAAATCAAGTTGCCGTGAAATAAATTAAAGACATTTATTAGTAATGTTACTGGAGGATAAATAAGTAATTTTACCCTTCTTACATGAGGATGCATTTGGATGAAAAATAAACATACTTACAAGGTATGTTCATTTTTTAAACATCTTTAAAAATGATGATGTCATCAAAGAAAATATAAATGAAGTCTTATAATTTAAATGGTTTAATATGATTGGATGATTGTCTTTGTTTTACAATGATGACTATTTTTATATTAAATCAAATGGAGAATTCTTTTATCTGGAGAAAAGAAAGATGAAAACTGTGATCTCATAATGAATTCAAAACAAAACTTCAGCCTTGATAAGCTGTGCCAGTTCCTGATTTTATTTCATTAAATACTTAAAGTTGGAGATGGATTTTATTTTATAATAGAAACTATATAGGAATATGTACATTTTTAAAATACTTTTGCTAAAGCAAGAAAACAAAAGGTGAAAACATTTTTGTCAGAGCATCTATGGAATGATATTTGTTACACTGCTATGTAAAAGAATAATCTCACTTTACCTAAACATTAAGAGATAAATGGAGGTACTTTAAAGTAGCAACATTCTTAGTACTAAAGATAAATTTAATAATAAATTTCCAGTTTGAAGATTCCATCATTACATCTAAAGAACTTAGGGAACAAGTTTGACAGTTTATTCTTACCCGAGAATAATTCACTGGTAAATATGATGTAAATGACACAAGGGAATATATCTGCCAAAAAAATATTCTACTATAACAATGTGTTTAAATATTTTCCATTAACTTTAGCAAAAATGGAATAAAAATGAACTCAGTTTTTGGGAGCTGGAGAAATATTAAAGTGGATAGAGCGTTTGTCTTATGCTAGACAGACCCAATCCCTGTTTGATCCCAAATTCAATCCCTGGCACCAGATAGTGCCCCTAAATTTACCACAAGTGATCCTTGAGTACATAGCTACAAGTTAGCCTTTCACACCACTGGCTGTAAGAAGCAAAAAAAAAAAAGGAATTTTAGATTTTTAATAAGATTGAATAATTTTGTAATTTGAAATTAATTTCACAAAGAAAATTGTTATAATTTTATTATATTTTTATAAAAGAGTATGGGGAGTATTTCACAGCCAATTTTTCCACCCAATTTAACTTAAGTAAAACTATATATTGCATCACACCATGTTCTTATTTGTGCTCAGGTAGCTTACCAGGGACTGATAGTTTACTCTTTAACCAGTATATTTTTCTGAAATGCATGGGAATATTTTTTCTGAAAACCACCTAAAACCCTGAGCTGCGCAGGAGGAAGAGAGCTGCATGGAATGCCTTCAAATGCATCGAAGAAATAGCTAAAAGGACAAAGAACCTCCGGCTCCGGGCACATCTCTTTGACTCCACCTTTCTCCCTGCATTAACATACGCCTCAGAGACCTGGGCCCTATGAAAGCAGGATGAGAATGCTATTCGGTCTCCCAGAGAGGAATCAAAAGAGCTATGCTTGGAATATCACGCCTCACTCAAGTGAGAGAAGGAATCCGGAGTTCTGACCTCCGTCGCTATTCCAGAATCAGGGATGCTGTCTCGTTTGCCAAGGCATCGAAAATCAGATGGGCTGGACATGTAATGCACTTTGGAGACAACCGCTGGACTAGAGCCATTACCAACTGGATCCCACAGGATGTCAAAAGATCACGTGGCCGCCCACCTACAAGATGGTCAGACTTCCTTGTTAAGACCCTGAAGGAACGGTTTGAGGCTCTTCATATTCCTGAATCAACCAGATGCCATTGGGCTACATTGGCATGTGATAGGGTCCAATGTAAATGTTACTGGCGCCCGCTCCGAGCAAATCGATGAATAACTGGGATTCAAGTGATCAAGTGATAGGGACAATACCAGACATATCTTAAAGAGATGAATTTTAGGACTCTGCAGCAACAAATAATGCACATAAAAATTAAGTTCCAGAGAATTATGAAATTGTTATAGCATTTCATATTGTTAAATCAAGTTGTTAAATCAACTTTTCAATAGTTGAAAGGTATTTGATAGATACTATTGGCATATGTAGGACAATGAAAATATAAAAGTGTAAGCAATTCGGCTGTATATTTTAATGACTATGTATGTGTTTTTATCATTCACACAGTTATTTATTTTTAATGCCCTGAATTTCTACATATATCTGCACTGAATCTGTTGCTGAATTTAACCAGCTGAAAGACATTCTCAGGCAGTGCCACAAATGTAGATATAAACACTAACAGAATGGAATTTTTAATTTCTAAAATTATGTCCTACCTCTAAAAACTTTACAGAAAAATTTACTTTCTTTGATCATGAAGTTCAAAGGGAAAGCAACATGCAGTCTATCTTTCTGTGCACTCAGACTCATGCACACAGTCTACCTGCTATATTTCCCCTTGTTTTAAAGAGTATGGGAAATATTTTCACATTGGAGTTATTTCATTCACTTTCCTGACACGTTCACATAAACTTACATGCATGAACATGGAACCACATGGATGTGGGTATTGGTCAAAGGAGACCATCATTTTGAAGATTCATCATGTAGCCAATGGACTTCAGAATAGCACTGAGAGGTGAAGAATTTGGGAGCTTAATCCTAAGAAATCTTATGTCTGATCCCTGTTAAAGGAACTCTCAGAATCAATAGTTACTGTAAGAATGGAAGTCTGACATGCAGTTTTAAGGCATGTTAAGGGAGGGAATGCACAGGGAGTGGTGAGAAAATGTGGGGAAATGAAATGGATGAAACTTTTCAGAATTTGCAACCACATGACTGCAGGGATTCAGAGGATCCTTCGTTCTAATTAGAGAGAGAATCTACAGCTAGAATTTTTTGTACTGCTTATACTAAAGGCAGATCATTGAAAGTCTTGTATCACTTGTATCACTTGTCTTCTCATTGATCATCAATTTGCTCAAGCGGGCACCAATGACGTCTCCATTCGTTGGGAATGAGGTCCATTATTGTTACTGTTTTTGCCATATTGCATACACCATGGGTAGCTTGCCAGGCTCTGCCATGGCTCTGGGTTCATCCCAGAGGGCCCAGGCTTTTTCTTTGTCAGGCCATCAACATCCATGGCCCACGGGGCAGAGGATGCCTTGGGAGTAGCCAAGCCTGTCTTCTGTCTGCCACCTGTCAATGCAGCCAAGCACTGCAGCCACACCTGCAACACCTCAAGGAGGCCCATAATGGTGGCCCTCATGGTGTGGGGTTCCTCTGTCTTCTTTCAAGGATTTGCTGGGATGACAGGCCAGGGCTAGAACCTGCCTTCCCTCCTGGGCTCCTCATGATCAGCTGGGCACAGGGGAGGCCCATAGCAGCTCTGCCTAGTGTTTCTGAGTCTCTGGAGCAGGCATACCTGGGCTTTTATACAGTATATATTTTTATTAGTTGTAATAATACACTTTTCATATTACAAAAGCAATTTAGTGGAAGAATTTTCTGATATTTGAGTATCAGAAATAACAAATAACTACACATAAAGTCATTTTGATAACAAAAAGTTCAACAATTTTTTTTCTTATAGGTGGACATTGAAGTGGACTTAATTTGGTTTTCCTTTTAAAAGTCTTTTAAGACAGAAGTCACATAATTACTAATGAAAGTGAATTTTGGTTATTCAATCTACTGGGTCCAAGCACCATTTTCTGTCTTCTTTTGTTTGGATCCAGGTTCATCTTTGTACAGTCTAACAATACAGTTTTAAGATAAAATGGTACAAAAAATAGTTTTATTCACAGGAAATAGTAAAAACAAAAAAGACAATAGTGTAATACCTTTAAGCTATGACAAATTAATGGCTTTCCTGAATATCATGACAACACATAAAATGCAAATTATGCTCTGAAAAAAAAACAAAGTTTAACTCCAGTAGATTCATGCTCTTTCTGAAGATATGTATTGCAAAATAATTGGGAAAATTGTAGAATGAAAAATTAAACATTGATTCATCAAATAGAAAATTTTATTTTAAAAATATTTTATTAAATACAAATTAAATTTAACTATAATGCAAGTAATATACACCAAAGTCTCATAACAGTGAAAAAGCCAGCAAACTAAACATGCTCAAATAATTTGTGTAGCTACATCAGCTAAGAAAGCACAAGACTAGACACATAAAAGTTGTTCATTATTTTATTACTAGGAAAATTTTAGTATTAATGATGAGATGTGCCTTTCTATTTCTGAGAAAGGCTGTTTGCCCAACAGCAGCAACAACAGGTACTAGTGAAAATGTACCGAGAAGGGAGTCTGCCACACTGTTTGGGGATGCTTGATGGTGAGGAAATTATAAAAATTACAACAGGGAACCTTCAACAATAAATAAAAAATATCTTATTATCCCACTTCTGGCATTAGTGTGAAAAATACAAAAAAACTGATTTGAAAACTATATTACTCCCTATTGCATCATTTTTAATAAGAGACAAAAGTACTTATAACCTAAGTGTTCATTCATTGATGGATAAATAAAAACAACACATGTGTGTGCACACACACGACACACATGTGCATATGTGTACATGCACACACAAAAATGTTAGTGGATCCAAAGTAGATGAAACCTGCCAATTACAATAATGTGAACTTAGTATCATCTGGGTGAAATTAACCACATGGAGCGATACAGACACTATAGTGTGCTTCTCTCATGTGGTTTATGAAGAAAACTTACAAATGAGCTTCATTGGATATGAAGTTTTAAGTATGAAATCAATTTGTTGGTGGTTGAGTGGAGCAGGAAAGCAGGTCAATATCAAGACAAAAGAGAAAATATTGAATGAGTCTTTCATTGTAAAGTTTATGCACACTTTGACTTTCATTGCTACATACTTAAAATGTATGTTATGTTATAGTATTATTTCACTACAAAATTGTATGGTCAGTATAGATTATGTGCTAACTAACCAGTCTGTGTCAATCGGAATGACTGTAGAAGTCCAAATAATATTTCTGTGACTTTCTAATACTGTTTTTATGGATGAGAGTTGCATTTGGGTCGGTGAACACAGTGAAGTAGCTCCACAATCATGGCGGCTTTCACTCAGTCTATTGAGGGTGATGGTATAGAAGATGCAGCAATGAGACACGCAGCCCTATTGCTTTCCTCAGGGAGAAGCACTGCTCTGCTTCTTTCCTCACGGAACTGTAAATCTCATCTGACTACTAAGATTTAACTGTAGTTTTGCATGGCTATTTTGGATCTCAGGCATTTGTACTTAAGCTTGAATAATATCCGTGGTTTTTCTGGGTCTCCAGGAAGTAGGACATGGGACTTCTCAGCTGAGCTTGCATTCCGAGACAGTTATTCGTAATGTACTCTGTACTGTTTTCCTTACTCAAGATAAGCAGGTATGTAGATAATGGATATATGCATAGATCTATAGATTGTATTAAAGGTAGTGCATGCATATGATACAGCTAGATGTATGATACAGTCATGGGTAGTATAGAATATAGATATAAATGTAATCGTTTTCTCTGAAGAACCCTAATGCAATGAGAGCACTCTTTGTCTAGTTTATATCAGAGTATTCAAGTTCACAGGTAAATTATTGTGTTAATGTTTGGTGGTAGGCTGTAATATATGTGTATAGCCTTACAAAATAACATCACACTTGCACACTACATCTTTTATATCTTACTCTATAAAACATCTGAATGATATGTAGTGATGAATTATAAATATTTGTATGTCTAGATGATTAACGATAGTTTTATTTTTTACTATAATGAAAGCCTCTATAGGTTTAAAATCTTTGTGGATTGAATTTAAAATCTATCGTTAAAATAGATGTTTTGGAAACATGAGAAAGTCAGAGGAAAAGTTTATGGCATCAGTAGTGTTCCTTCTTGGTAGTAATGAATCCTGTTATATTTATGAATGTGTGATCACATCAGTTAATGCATTTTCTGTGCAGTGATGCAGGTCCACCCCTACATCCATTAGCTAAATAAATCATCTTTCAAGGACTCTACATGAATACTAAATTAATCAATAGAAAACATTCAGAATCAGAATGTGAAAGACAATTCCATGTTAACTGTAGCTTGACTAATACCAGTGTTCAACATTTTTATTGTAACAACTATATTTTCATACCAAAATTCTAACAAATAATTATATTACCAATATTTTAAGTAAACTTATTTTTATCCCAATTATTTGTATCAATTGAGATTATCTTATGGTATACTGGTTTATTTTAGAGGGAAATAGGAGGTATGATAAGATTTCCAAGATCTTTCCCCATTCACTAGGCATCACTTCTGGAATTCTTTATAACTGTTCCTTTATATACAATTCTGTGCTTTGTCAGTATGAGTATCACTGCTTTAATTCAGATTAAAGTTTCTTTGTTACATTAAATTTCCTTTCAGTTAGTACCGCTATAATCTTAACTTCTAAAGCAAAGTATTGTTTCTTGCATGCCAGTAACAAGCAATAATAAAATATGAGGGAGATGTCATTTTCACTAGAAACATCACCAAATAATATATTCCAGAAGAAAATTGTCATTATTTTTCCTTTCACTTATCTACCAAAATGTTTTCAATGAAATCTAAACATCCTACACATAGATTAGGAATAAATCTTTCCCTCTCATTGAAGTATCCATGGCAAATAAATTTTCTATTCATTGACATACTCATTGCAAACTCTCTTTGGCTGTCCTAGCAGCTTTAATAGCATTGAAATAAACCAAATGATATTATTTTATTCAAACTATTGTCACTTGTCACTTGTCTTCCCATTGTTCATCCATTTGCTCAAGTGAGCACCAGTAATGTCTCGATTATTTTGAAATGAGTCCCATTACTGTTCCTGTTTTTGGCATATCAAATACTATTCAAACTATTGTTTTGTTTTATTATAAATATATGTTCAAAAACTACTACTCATTAACATACAGTTTAATTAAACTACTTGTTTTAAAATAGTTAAACAATTATATATTTCATTTATCAACTTTTAATTGCTAATTAAAATTGTATAGATAATGTGTTTTGATGAATCAGCAGAGTTCTTGTTTCAAATACTTTCTTTTCTTTGTTGATGAATATAAAATATTTGCCAGATCTAGTTAGGGTACAATGAATTTAATATCCATTGAGCTAAGGCAGACATTAGTAATCCTTATGGAAGTGATAGAAATTATTGATAATTCTTACTATCACTATCACTATCACTATCTTCGCATTCATCATAGATTTGCTTGAGCAGGCACCAGTAACATCTCCATATGTCCTGTCTCATGCAAGTAGAGTCCAAGGGCACCTGCTTGCTCCAGGAACATAAAGAGCCTCAAACCATTCCATCAGGTCATGGGAATGAGGTCTATAATTGTTACTGGTATTTGGCATATCAAATACAACATGGGTAGCTTGCCAGGCTCTGCCATGCGGGTAGCATACTCTTGTAGTCATCTCTAAATCCAGCATTTATTGACGAACCGCGGAGCCGCAAGCAGCAGCACAAGCTGGGCTGTGATAGGCTGGTCTGGGGTTGGATATACATAAAGCAAATAAACTACCCAATGTATTTCCACTCTGACTGCAGAATCAATATATTTAAAATGAGCATACTGGAAGCTAGACTGGAAGCATAGTGGGTAGGGTGCTAGCCTTGCACATGGCCCACCTGGGTTTGATCCCTTGCATCCCATATGGTCCCCCAAGCACCGCCAGGAGTAATTCTTGAGTGCAGAGCCAGGAGTAACTCTTGAGCATTCCTTGGTGTGATCCAAAAGGAAAAACAAACAAACAAACAAATAGAACATACTAAATATACATAATGTTACAGTACATAATTGTTACAGTACATTTGAATTCATACATATTTTCACATTATATTATTATAAAAAGTGAATAATTGATACAATTAGATGAAAAGAAAAGTTCAGAGTTTCACTTCACTTGTACCACTCGTCTTCCCGTTGTTCATTGATTTGCTCAGAGTGGGCACCACTAAAGTCTTCATTTGTTGGGAATGAGGTCTATTATATATTACTGTTTTTGGCATATTGAATAGAACACAGGTAGTTTGCCAGGCTCTGCCGTGGCTCTGGGGTTTAACCCAGGGAGCCAAGTCATTTTCTATGTCAGACCATCAACCATCCAGGGCACATGGGGCAGACCCCTGGGTGTAGACAAGCCTGTCTCCTGTCTGCTACTTGTCGAAGCAGCCAGAAACCACAACTGCACCTGAAACACCTCCAGGGGCAGGGTGTAGAGCTTAAGAAACAAATATATATGAACCAAATATTCCAAAGGTTTTTGAAAAAAAAGTATAAATTATCCTCTATGATAAAAAAAATCATGCTGAAGAAAAAAATGACACTTACTAAATGATATAGCTTTTATCACTTTAACTCCCTATGTTTATGGTTACGGGCATATAGTTTACCTGTGCTAATCTGCATAGGAGAATCAGCACATGCTTTTTGAAATAATGCAGATGTGTAACCAAGACCTACATGACACACGTGGGGTGAGACTGTGACACTTTAATCTTTGAGATATGATGAAAATTTAGAAATGGCATTTTTCCAATATATTTTCAAAATATACTCGATATTCTACTATTGACAGGGATCTGACATATTCTTCTGATGGCAGGGATCTGACATAAATCTACTGTATATTTTGCCTAGATGTAAAAGATACCACTGAATATCGACAGTTGTAAGAATGCCATTATGCTTTTTATTTCATAAAATTGCTGCATTGCTTGACAATAGCTGGGTGATGCACATGAATTCCATCCAATGTCACTATTCTTTTATATATATGTATATAAGAATATATATAAGAAAAATATATATATAGTATTAAGCTATATCAATACAGCATGATATTGGAAATAGTTTCAGGTCTAAACTATTTATTGTTTCAGAGTTTCATATATATATCATCAAGCTATAACAATATGGCATGGCATTGGAAATAGTTTCAGAGTCTAGTATATATATGTATATATACATATATATGTATATATACTCTGAAACTTTACGTATGAATATATGCATATACTTACTTATATATGTGGATATATATAAGTATATATACTCATAGTTTAGACTTTGAATCTATTTCCAATATCCTACTTCATTCTTCACAGATAATAAAAAGTGGAGGATGAGGGAATTGCCTTGGAGTAATAAAGTTTAATGAAAGATAATCTTTTTTTAACATTTTTATTATACCACCGTGAGATATACAATTACAATGTTGTTCACGCTTGGGGGTTTCGGTCACACAGTGTTCCAGCACCCCGCCCTCCACCAGTGCCCCCCAGCCACCACCCATGTCCCAATTCCCTCCCCCTCCCACATCCTGCCTAAATGGCAGGTTCTTTATCTCCTCTCTCTCTCCCTCTCTCTCTCTCCTCCTTCTCCCACACATTGTGGGCTTTAGTGCACTACGTACACTTAGAAGCCATCATTTGCATTTTTTGTCTGTATTTAATGCTCAGTTCTATGTTGGTATCAGACCTTTTGACATTTATTCACACATGTTCCCTTCTCTATCTTACCTAACCTCTGACTCCCACGCTTGTGGTAATTTCCACTTTTGGTAAGATCACCTAGTATATTTATGTCATGCAAATAAATGCAGTCATTCTATGTCTCTCTCTTTCCTTCTGACTAATTTCACTCAACATGATTCTTTCCATGTCCATCCATTTATAGGAAAATTTCATAACTTCATTTTTCTGACAGCTGCATAGTATTCCATTGTGTAGATGTACCACAGTTTCTTTATCCAGTCATCAGTTCTCGGGCATACTGGTTGTTTCCAGGTTCTGGCTATTGTGAATAGTGCTGCTATGAAAATAAAAGTGCGGATTGTGTTTCCGCTGTGTGTTTTGGCTTTCCAGGGTATATTCCCAGGAGTGGTATGGCTGGGTCAAAGGGGAGCTCAATTTCTAGTCTTTGGAGGAATGTCCATATTGTTTTCCAGAAAGGTTGTACAAGTCGAGCATTCCCACCAACAGTGTATGAGAGTCCCCTTTTCCCCACATCCACGCCAGCACTTGTTGCTTTTACCCTTTTGGATATGGGCCATTCTCTGTGGTGTGAGGGTGATATCTCATTGTTGTTTTGATTTGCATCTCTCTGATGATTAGTGATGATGAGCATTTTTTCATATGCCTTTTTGGCCATTCGGATTTCTTCCTTGTCAAAGTTTCTGTTCATCTCTTCTCCCCATTTTCTAATGGGGTTGGCTGTTTTTTCTTATATAGCTGTACCAGTGCCTGATATATCCTGGATATTAACCCCTTATCAGATGGGTATTGGGTGAATATTCTTTCCCATTCTGTGGACTGTCTTTCTATCTTGGTCACTGTTTCTTTTCGAGGTGCAGAAGCTCTTCAGTTTCATGTAGTCCCATATGTTTATATTTTCTTCTAGTTGCTTTGTTAATGGTGTTTCACCTTTGAAGATGTCTTTAGCTTCAATGTCGTGGAGGGTTTTTTCCTATATTTTCTTCAACGTACTTTATGGATTCAGGTCTGATATTGAGATCTTTAATCCATTTTGATCTGATTTTTTGTGCAAGGTGTTAGACACAGGTCCAAATTCATTTTTTTACATGTAGCTGTCCAGTTTTCCCAGCACCACTTGTTGAAGAGGCTTTCCCTTACTCCAGTTTGGACTCTTTGCACCTTTATCAAAGATTAACTGATCATGTCTTTGAGGGTGGGTGTCAGGATACTCAACTCTATTCCATAGGTCCACAGGTCTGTTTTTATTCCAGTACCATGCTGTTTTAATTACTGCTGCTTTGTAGTACAGTTTGAGGTTGGGAAAGGTGATGCCTCCCATCTTCTTCTTCCCAAGGATTGCTTTAGCTATCCGTGGGGGTTTATTATTCCATACGAATTTCAGGAGTGTTTGGTCAATTTCTTTAAAGAATGTCATGGGAATCCTTATAGGAACCGCATTGAATCTGTACAAAGCTCTAGGGAGTATTACCATCTTGACAATGTTAATTCTCCCCATCCATGAGCAGGGAATGTGTTTCCATTTCCTCGTGTCCTCTTTTATTTCTTGAAGCAGTGTCTTGTAGTTCTCTTTTGTATAGGTCCTTTACACACTTGGTTAAGCTGATTCCTAGGTATTTGATTTTCTGTGGCACAATTGTGAATGGAATCGATTTCTTAATATCCCTTTCTTCTCTTTTCGTTATTTGTGTATAGGAAAGCCACCGACTTTTGGGTATTGATTTTGTACCCTGCCACTCTACTATACATATCTATTGTTTCTAAGAGTTTTTGGGTCGAGAGTTTAGGGTTCTCTAGGTATAATATCATGTCATCTGCAAATAATGATAAGCTTGATTTCTTCCTTGCCTATCTGGGTGCCCTTAATGTCCTTTTCTTCTCTGATTGCTATGGCGAGTACTTCCAGTACTATATTGAATAAAAAGAGGTGAGAGAGGGCAACCTTGTCGTGTTCCTGATCTTAAGGGGAAGGCTTTCAATTTTCCCCATTGAGAATGATACTCGCTGTGGGCTTTTGGTAGATGGCTTTGACTATCTTGAGGAAGCTTCCTTCAATTCCCCATTTTCTGGAGGGTTTTAATCATGAATGGGTGCTGGATCTTGTCAAATGCTTTTTCTGCATCTATCGATAGGACCATATGGTTTTTATTTTTTCTCTTATTGATGTGATGTATTATGTTGATTGATTTGCGAATGTTGAACCATCCTTGCATTCCCGGGATGAATCCTACTTGGTCATGATGTATGATCTTTTTGATGAGTCTTTGGATTCTGTTTGCTAGTATTTTGTTGAAGATCTTAGCATCTGTGTTCATCAAGGAGATTGGTCTGTAATTTTCCTTCTTTGTATTGTCTCTCCCTGCTTTGGGTATCAGGGTGATATGCGCCTCGTAAAAGCTGTTTGGGAGTGTTTCTGTTTCTTCTATTTCCTGGAAGAGCTTGAACAGGACTGGCAGTAGGTCCTCCTTAAAGGTTTGGTAGAATTCGCCAGTGAACCCATCTGGACCTGGGCTTTTGTGTTTGGGCAGACTTTTTAATTACTGTTTCAATTTCCCGATGGTGATAGGCTTATTTAGGTATTGGAGGTCTTCTTGTTTCAATCGTGGGAGGTTATAGGACTTCAGGAATTTATCCATTTCTTCTAGGTTCTCATGTTTTGTGGCATACAGGTTCTCAAAATAACCTCTGATGATCTTTTGGATTTCTGTTTTTTTCTGTTGTGATGTCACCATTTTCATTTCTGATTCTGTTTATTTGGGTTCTCTCTTTCCCTGTCCTTACAAGTCTTGCCAGTGGCTTGTCGATCTTGTTTAATTTTTTCAAAAAAACCAGCTCTTGGTTTCATTAATCTTTTCGGATTGTTTTTTTTGGTTTCCAGCTCGTTGATTTCCTCCCTAAGTTTCACTATTTCCTTCCTTCTGCCTGGGTTGGGCTTCCCTTTTGTTGGTCTTTTTCTAATATTTTCAGCTGTGAGGTCAGGTTATTTATATGGGCCCTTTCTTCTTTCCTGATGAATGCTTGCAGAGCTATGAACTTTCCTCTTAACACAGCTTTTGCTGTGTCCCACAAGTTCTGATAGTTGGTATCTTCATTGTCATTTGTTTCTAGGAATCTTTGGATTTCCTGTTTGATTTCTTCTATGACCCATTTGTTGTTCAGCAGTGAGCTGTTTAGTTTCCAGGTGTTTGGTTTAGCTCCCTGCTTCTGTGTATGGTTCACTACTATTTTCAGTGCATCGTGATCTGAAAAGATAGTCGACACAATTTCAATCTTTTTATTTTGTTGAGGTATGCTTTGTGGCTCAGTATATGGTCTATCTTGGAGTATGTTCCATGTGCACTGGAAAAAAATGTGTATTCAGCTTTTTTGGGATGAAAAGCCCTGTATATATCAACCAGCTCTCTTTCTTCCATTTCTTCCTTCAGGTCCAGTATTTCCCTGGTGAGTTTCAGCCTCGTCGATCTATCCATAGTCGATAAGGCAGTGTTGAAGTCTCCGACTATTATTGTGCTACTGTTAATGTCTTCTTTGAGGTCTATTAATAGTCGTTTTAAGTATTTTGCTGGCCCCTCGTTTGGCGCATATATGTTTAGTAGTGTGATTTCTTCCTGGTATACATACCCCTTAATTATTAAGAAATGGCCTTCATTGTCCCTTTTGACCTTTTTCAGCCTGAAATCTATATTGTCAGATACGAGTATGGCCACACCCGCCTTTTTGGGAGGGGTTGTTTGCGTGGAGAATGGTCTTCCAGCCTTTGACTTTGAGTCTGTGTTTGCTCTGGTTATTCAGATGTGTTTCTTGTAGGCAGCAGAATGTTGGATTCAGTTTTTTTAATCCATTTTGTCACCCTGTGTCTCTTAATTGGTGCATTTAGACCGTTGACGTTGAGAAGATTATTGTCATTGGATTTTTGTGCCATCTTTCTGTTTAAACTTGTTGTGGTTTTGGGTTGTCTTATTTTACAATAGGCCCTTCAATCCTTTTTTTTAGAGTTGGTTTTGAGTCTATGAATTTCCCTGAGTTGTTGTTTATCCATGAAGTTGTGTATCTTTCCTTCTCATCTGAAAGTAAGTCTAGCTGGGTAAAAGAATTCTTGGGTGAGGCCTGAAGTTCATTGAGTCTTTTCACAATATCC
>JAJIBD010008455.1:0-14049 GCA_021461705.1 Cryptotis parvus | reverse complement strand
TGACACTGTGTAGACCAGACCTAGGTTAACATGTGTTTTTGTCAGTCATTTTTAACAAAAGGTATAAAATATAAGAAGCAAAAATATTCTATAATAAGGGATATAATGAAAGTATTTTTTGCACAGTTCTGCAATGTGTGTGGTGTCTCAAGCTGTTATTACAAAGGAATCTAATTTTAGAATATTTAAGTGTTATGGGAAGATAAGGTGGCTTTATTATTTAATAATGAAAAGTACTGCTTATAAATTTAGTATAACCCAAGTATTCACTGCTTAAAAGTCTACAGTAAGACTGAGAGATAGAACACAGGCAGGGAGTGTGTCTTAATTGATATATGACTTTACATTTATATTTCTACTGCTGTACCTATCCATTTTCAAAGTTTATAAGGGTCCTCTTTAGCTTTTCTGTAGATCAATTTGTGAATAACAGGTTTGTTTCTTTCCTACGTTTCTTTGTTTTTTCCCTTTATTTCTGCTTTAGCAAATCCCCCACCTCAAATCACTTCCTTGCTGCTACTCTCCTCCACTACAATAAGCTCAAAATAAGCTCAAAGGCCCAAAGGTCTATGGTAAGATCAAAAGATGAAGAACTTGAAGACTGTTCCAAAGGACATCAGTGCTCTAGTATTCTTTGTAGCACTATTCACAATTATCTGTTCTTGGTTACTTGGGTTGTTTCCCAGATTTGGACTATCATGAAGAATAGTGCTACAAAGAGTATATACATATCCTATATATATATGTATATATATATATATATATCTAAGGGACCACTAATAAATATGTAATGCATCATTTAGTCCAGTCTTATTTTTATTTTACTCTGCATTTATATATATATATATGGCTGCTGTATATATATATGTAATATATGTATATATAGTATACATGTACACATGAAACATATATACATGTATAAATATGTATATATACATATGTTCTCTTGACTTTTTTTTGGCAAAACATATATACAATAATATATATATGTGTATATGGTTATATGTTTATATGTGTATATGTGTATATGTTTATATATGTTCTCTTGACTTTTTTGTTGATAACAGGTTTATATAGCTCTATATCTATGCATTCAATATATGTATTATATAATGTGTATGTATATATACACACTACTATGGAATACCGTTCTTCTTTTCAAAGAAAAGACATGCAATTTGCCACTCCATGGATAGACCTGAAGTCAGCCTGGGAGAGATAGAACCAGAATGATCTTCTCATATGTGTTATATAAAGATAATTTTAAGGGACTAACAAATGACCAAGGACAGCAGAACCCTGAGGTTATACTGCATATAACTAGATATTTGTTGAAGGTTTTTGGCATGTATCCTTTAATAGCCTTAAATATATATATATATTTCATTACATCTTACTATAGATATTTTATTATTAATAAATGTTGAATTTTGAAAAGTGTATTGTGATATAAGGTTTCTTTTTATGCATTGCTATCTGTATTATCCAATAAATTAAGAGATTTTTTTATTAAACTATCACCACTTAAATACCTTTAGTTTGATAATAGTATATATTTTAATTGAGGGCATATATTTATGTATAAATTAACTTAAAATTATTTTCTCAATAATCTATGCCTAATTTTTTTCTAATTAAAAATCATTTGCCTCATGGAATGAATTATAGGGTACTTCTTTCAGTTCTGGAAGAACTGAAGTAAGTCTGGGACCCTGATAGTACAATTGGAGTTGAAGCACTCTATGTCTAAACTTCATTATCGACAGCCTTGTAAATACTTTGCCTAAACTTTATAGATTAATGCAGAGTAAAATAAAATAAGAATTGACTAATATCATGCTGTGCATATTTGTTGGTGCTCCCTTGAAATGCTGTATTTTCTTATCCTGCATGATGTGGGCTTGAGTAGGCTAAGGGGTTAGAAAAACAAAATTTTAACACAATTCAGCTATGCTCATTGTTCATATCTGTTCAGACTTTTTATTTTTCTTCAGATAATTTGAAAGATACATTTTTCTACAAAATGTTTTTATTTTTTTCATATGTATTGGCTAAAGGTTAATGCTAATTGGTATTTAATATTCATCATTTTGTTCTTAAACATATTTACTCACAATTTCTCTGTTTTAATGTTTTCCAAATGCCAACTTTTGATTGTAAAGATCTTCATTACTGCTTTTTCATTTTTATTTTGACATTTGTCCACTAATTAATATTTTACACTATGTTCTACTTTTTTCTTTTTAGATTTTTATATGCTTGTTCCTTTTTATCTTTATGGCATAGACATATATCTCTTTAAGTTTTCATCTTTATCATTTTTCTACATGAGCAAGTAAGGTCATAAATTTCTCTCTTTGAAATGCTATAATTAATTTGATTTGATTCTAATTTTAATACATTGTCTTCTTTAACTCTAAAGTTACTAAAGTCTATTTCTAAATTTCTAAATATAGTTAGATTTTGTCACTGATTTCTGATTTTAGTTATATTGAAATTAGAGAACATTTGTTTGACATCAGTTTTCTGCCATTTGTTGAAACTTGTAGCCCAGTATTGGGTCAATTTTTAAAGAAAAAATGTGTGTGTTTGAGAAGGAAGTCAGATCTTTTACTTACTGAAATATAACAGAATTTGTAATTCATGATCCTTATGTTATCGCTCAATTTTTACCACATATATTTTGGTGCTGCTGTGTTGAATATATTCAGAAGAGTTGTGTTTATATATTCCCAGTAAATTGAATATTTCTCAATATATATATATATAAATACAAGTGTAGATACATAAGTTTGTGGATATGTACACATCTAGACATGCTTTCTATGGTAATACATATGTTTTTGTAATTTTTTATTATCCCACCATGAGATATAAAATTACAATGATGTTCATGCTTGGTTTCAGTCATACAGTGTTCCAGCACCCATTCCCCCACCAGTGCCCATTTCCCACCACCAATGTCCCAAATTCCCTCCCCCTCACTTGGCCTGCCTCTATGGCAGGCACTTTTTTTTATTTTTAATTTTACCACCATGAGAACAACATTACAAAGATGTTCATAATAGGGTCACAGTCATATATTGTTCCAGCTCCCAGGGCTTCGCCAGTGCCCCATTCCCACGACCAAATGTCCCCACAATCCCCCTCTCCCAGCTCCAGAGCAGGCATTTCTTCCTTGGCCCCTTTCTCTCTGTCTCTTTCCATCTTTCCTTCATCTTCCCCATTCCTTATTATACCATGTGATATATATAATTACAAGGATGTTCATAATGGGTCTCTACAATACAGTGTTCCAGAATCCATCCCTTATGGCAGGCACTTTGCTTCTCTCTCTCTCTCTTTCTCTCTCTCTTGCTCTCTCTCTCTCCCCTTCTCTTAGACATTGTGACTTGCGATACATACATTTAAAGGTTATCATGTATATCCCTTTGCCTACAATCAATGGTCAGTTCTAGGCTGGTATTATCATTTCCAACAATTATTAGCACACTGTTCCATTCTCTCTCTAACCTAACCTCTGACTCTCACACACTTGCATTAGATTCTACCCACTGACAAGACCTCCTGATCCTTGTTTTACCTGGCCTTGGATATTGATATCATATTTTTATATCCCGGAAATAAATGCAGTCATTCTATATCAATCCTTTTCCCTCTGGCTAATTTCACTAGCATGATCCTCTCCATGTCCATCCATTTATAGGCAAATTTCATAACTTCGTTTTCCTAATAGCTGCGTAGTATTCCATTGTATAGATGCACCACAGTTTCTTTTATACAGTCGTCTATTCTCAGCCCCTCTGAATGTTTCCAGATTCTGGCTATTGTGAATACTGCTTCTATGAATTAGAAGTGCACTTCCCAGGGCATATTCCCAGGAGTGATATGACTGGGTCAAATGGGAGTTCATTTTCTAGTTTTTTGAAAGAACGTTACATAATTTCCAAAAAGTACCAGTCAACATGACCACCAACAATGGATGAGAGTCCCTTATGGTTGTATATTTATTCCTGAAAATGGCTTTGCTCTAAGTGCTTAATTAAAATAGTAATGTCCTTTTTTTTTTGGTCACACCCAGCAACTCTGAGGAATTACTCCAGGCTCTGCACTCAGGAATTACTCCTGGAAGTGCTCGGTGGACCATATGGGATGCTGGGGCCAACCCCAATTGGCCTCATGCAAGACAAACACCCCGCTTGCTGTATTATTGCTCCACCCCCTCCATGCTTTTTCTTAAGGGAGTATGTGATTTTTCCCATTGTTTTATTTTCGTTTTATGTCTTTTGCACTCTGCATTTGAAAGGTGCTTTTGTCTTATTCAGTGTGCATTCTGAATCATTTGATCCACTTTTATTTAATGGCACATTTCCTTATAACATTTTGCTGTTGTTTTCTTTTCTTTCTATGCTTTCTTTGTTTCTCCTTTGCAAATACCTTACCTTTTTGTAACCTATATTCCCTTCACCTGTTGACAATATAAATGTTTTTAATAATTTATAAACAAATGCTGAAAAACACATCAAAACAACTCATATTTTGATTTCCTAAAATTCCTTTATTATCTATTTCAGGAATTATCTCTGACTATCCTTTTAGATACTACAAAAGAACTTGAGACTATAAATCTGTTTTGTGTTGAATATTTCACCATTAGCTTATAGTTAAATTGCTTGGTTACATATTGTTTCAATATTATTTTTTATTTTAAAATAAACTAATTTTATTATAGAATATTTTTATTTATTTTTAAATTTTCAACATATATTCTCTTTCCCTTTGTTCTTGTTTTAATGATCAAGGATTACACACTTTAATTGTAAACTCACACATACTTGGTTGCAAATATACCAGATTTTCTATGACACTCAGCAATGTTTTGCACTCAGGAATTACTCCTGGAAGTGCTCAGGGGACCATGGAATGCAAGGGATTGAACCTGGATAGACCATGTGTAAGGCAAACACACTACCCACTGTACTATCACTCCAGCCCTTAGATTATTTTTTAATTTATTTTTCATTCTATTTTGTAATTGCCACATGTAGGAGTCTTTTGTTGTTGTTGTTGTTGTTGTTGTTGTTGTTGGTGGTGGTGGGTGGTGGTGGTGGTGTGTGTGTGTGTGTGTGTGCATGTGTGTACTTGGCACCAGGTATGCCGGATTGTACTCATATGTGGCGGCATGATGCCAAGGATCAAACTCCGTGGCTTTCCATCTTTTTAAATTTGTTATGAATTTTTGTTCAACAAAGAGTATATATGGAGGGAAATACACACATCTTAATGGAAAAAACAACAACTCAGGAACTTCATAGACTCCAAACCAACTTTTTTTTTTTAAGTATTTTTTTATACCACGTGAGATATACAAAAAAAAGATATACAATTAAAAAGTTCATGTTTGGGTTTTGGGTCATACAGTGTTTCAGCACCCGCCCTCCACCAGTGCCCATCTCCCACCACCAACATCCCCGTTCCCCCTAACCCCGCCCTGCTCCATGGCAGGTTCTTTATTTCTTTCCTTCTCTCTCTCTCTCTTTCTTCCCTTCCAGACTATGGATTACAGAACATACATTAAAAGGTTGTCTTTGTATCCTTTTGCCTCTATTTAATGTCAGTTCTAGGTTGGCATTAGTCCCTCGACTATTGTTAGCCCCCTGTTCCATTTTCTGTCTTACCTAAACTCTGACTCCCACACGTTTGTGATAATCTCCACCTTTGACAAGACCTCCTGATAAAGAAGGACTGAAGGGTCTACTGTAAAATAAGACAGAACCCCCAAAACAACAAGTTTAAACAGAAAGATAGCACACAAAATCCGATGACAATAGTCTCAGTCAATGTCAACGGTCTAAATGGACCAATTTGGAGACACAGAGTGGCAATATGGATTAAAAAACTGAATCCAACATTCTGCTGCCTACAAGAAACACATCTGAATAATGAGCAAACAGACTCAAAAGTCAAAGGCTGGAAGATGATTCTCCATGCAAACAACTCCTCTGAAAAGGCAGGTGTGGCCATACTAGTATCTGATAATATAGACTTCAGGCTGAAAAAGGTTAGAAGGGACAATGAAGGACATTTCTTATTAATTAAGGGGTATTTTATATTAGGAAGAAATCACACTACTAAACATATATGCACGTAATTAGGGGCCAGCAAAATACTTAAAACAACTGCTAATAGACCTCAAAAAAGATCAAATACAACATCATTGGTCTGACTGAGACGAGGAGGCGTCAGTTGCATCATGCTGTATTTGACACTGGAGAAGAATTGTTCCTTGGCCCAATGGAAAACCAGCAGGACAGTTCTACTGTTCAAGAAGGGAGACATTCACGACATCAGCAACTATCGCCTCATCTGCCTGTTGTCTGTCATCTACAATCTGTTTACACGAGTCATCCTGAACAGGATTAGCAGAACACTAGACGAAGGACAACCATGCGAGCAAGCAGGCTTCCGGAAAGGATTCAGCACAATTGACCATATCCACACGGTAACCAAGCTCATTGAGGTTTGTAGGGAGTACAAGATGCCGCTCTGTCTCACGTTCATTGATTTACAGAAAGCCTTTGATTCTGTGGAGACTGAAGCAGTCATCAAAACCCTAGCCACACAGGGTGTTCAAACCCAATACATCAGGATCCTTCGTGAGCTGTATTACGGATTCACCACCAGGATCTCACCATTCTACAAAGAAGTGATCATTAATGTGAAAAGAGGGGTTCGACAGGGTGATACCATTTCACCAAAACTCTTCAGCGCCACCCTCGAGAACATCATGCAACAATTAGAATGGGAAGGAATGGGAGTGAAGATAGATGGTCGGCAACTACACCACCTCCGCTTCGCTAATGACATTGTTCTAATAACACCAAACTTTAGCCAAGCGGCACAAATGCTGGCTGACTTTGACCGAGAATGTGGAAAGATAGGTCTACAGCTGAATCTAAAGAAAACTATGTTCATGAAGAATGAACTAGTTCCAGAGGCCCCATTTACTCTCAATGGAACAAACATCTCTGAATGCAGCAGTTATGTGTACCTAGGTTGAGAAATCAACATGATGAACGACATCAAACCTGAGCTGCGCAGGAGGAAGAGAGCGGCATGGAATGCCTTCAAAGGCATCGAAGAAATAGCTAAAAGGACAAAGAACCTCCGGCTCCAGGCACATCTCTTTGACTCCACCATTCTCCCTGCATTAACATACGCCTCAGAGACCTGGGCCCTACGAAAAGCAGGATGAGAATGCTATTGGGGTCTCCCAGAGAGGAATCGAAAAGAGCTATGCTTGGAATATCTCGCCTCACTCAAGTGAGAAAAGGAATCCGGAGTTCTGACCTCCATCGCTATTCCAGAATCAGGTATGCTGTCTCATTTGCCAAGGCATCGAAAATCAGATGGGCTGGACATGTAATGCGATTTGGAGACAACCGCTGGACTAGAGCCATTACCAACTGGATCCCACGGGATGTCAAAAGATCATGTGGCCGCCCACCTACAAGATGGTCAGACTTCCTTGTAAAGACCCTGAAGGAACGGTTTGAGGCTCTTCATATTCCTGAATCAACCAGATGCCATTGGGCTACATTGGCACGTGATAGGGTCCAATGGAAATGTTACTGGCTCCCGCTTGAGCAAATCGATGAATAACGGGATTCAAGTGATCAAGTGATCAATAGACCTCAAAGAAGATATTAACAGTCGTGTTGGATGACAGACTTAGATAGTTTTGGGAGCTTTGCTGTTTACCCACTCCCAGCTTAATCTACTTACATGTTCATTCTAATGAGACCTCTCTTCTATATAAACACTGCTAGAGGGTGTAGCAGTTACAGAAGTCACCTTGACTCTAAATAACTTCTGATTTATTATATATCTACTAAGACTTCTATGTTATCTAGATTGGGCACAGCTCCTCTTTATACCCACTGCACCCAGCATGGGACAGTTAGAAATTACCAGGAGACTGCCACCCTGGCTACATTGAGACTATCTTTTTAAGATTATAGGAAGGATCATACTAGTTTGGTGAGTGTGACCCTTTGAGTATACAGGGAACAAGATATTCAGAATCACCCTGGTGCAGATAATAAATAAGATGGACTTTGCGGGTACCATCTAGATTACATGAAGCCCATGAAATTAAGATGCATTACTTTGTAACAGCCCCTCCCTCTCCAGTGTTTACATAAGAGATAATCTTAGAGGAAGGGATTAGTCCTTGGCATAACCCTTTGTTTATACCTATAATAGGGTGTGGCACCACGCTTCTACAAGCTGTTTAGGATACTTTGTTGACAGGACACCCCCTGTCAACAGATAGGATTACTTTGGTATATATAAGGGGACTGACTTGAGGCCCCTTCTCCCTTTCCCCCTTTCTGCTCCTTCTTTAGGGTAGGACTCCTCTCAGGTAAGATCCTCTCTTTGGTTGGAGACTTGGGCTCTCTTGTATGGTCTATGTTTTGGACCAGAGCTAAAGTTCTTTCAATATATTGGATTGCAGTGGTAGAGCTTTTGTATTATTAAAAGCCATTTTGGAACTGTGCCGGACTCATGAGTTTTCATCTGTTCCCTCGTTGGCCTCAGAGGTAGAAGAGAACTTCTGTCCTGATACTGTCAGGGACCCCAGCGGTTTCCCGATAAGTAGCACAATAATACTTGGAGACTTCAACACTGCTTTATCAACAATGGATAGATCAACAAGACTGAAACTCACCAGGGAAATACTGGCCCTGAAGGATGAAATAGAAGAAAGAGAGCTAGCTGATATATACAGAGCTTTTCATCCCAACAATACTGAGTGCACATTTTTCTCCAGTGCACATGGAACATTCTCCAAGATAGACCATGTGCCGAGTCACAAATCATACCTCAATAAAATAAAAAAGATAGAAATTGTGTCAATTATCTCTTCAGACCATGATGCACTGAAAATAGAAGTTATCATACTTAAAAGCAGGTAGTCAAACAAAACACCTGGAAACCCTCCATGACGTTGAAGCTAAAGGCATCTTCAAAGGTGAAACACCACTAACAAAGCAACTAGAAGCAAAAATAAACATATGAGACTACATGAACTAAAAAGCTTCTGCACCTCAAAAGAAACAGTGACCAAGATACAAAGATAGTCCACAGAATGGGAAGGAATATTCACCCAATACCCATCTGATAAAGGGGTTAATATCCAGGATATATCAGGCACTGGTAGAACTTTACAAGAAGAAAACAGCCAACCCCATCAAAAAATGGGGAGAAGAAATAAACAGAAACTTCAGCAAGGAAGAAATTCGAATGCCAAAAAAACATATGAAAAAATGCTCATCATCACTAATTATCAGAGAGATGCAAATCAAAACAACACTGGGGGTCGGAGCTATAGCCCAGTGGGTGGGGCATTTGCTTTGTAGGAGGCTTGCCAGTGCTGGCCCAGGTTTGATCCCAGGCATCTCGGAGTGGTCGCCCGAGCACAGCCAGGAGTAATTCCTGAGTGGAGAGCCAGGAGAAACCCCAGAGCATTGCCGGGTGTGACCCAAAAAAGAAAAAACAACAACAGTGAGATATCATCTTATACCACAGAGACTGGGCGAATATCCAAAAATAGCAAGAACAACAAGTGCTGGCGTGGATGAGGGGAAAAGAGGACCCTTATTCATTGTTGGTGGGAATGTCAACTGGTACAGCCTTTTTTGGAAAAAATATTGACATTCCTCAAAACACTAGAAATTGAACTCCCATTTTACCAAGTCATACCACTCGTGGGATATATCCTGGGAATCAGAAAACACACAACAGAAACACCATATTTTCTTTTTTTTTTCTTTTTTGGGTCACACCCGGTGATGCTCAGGGGTTTCTCCCTGGCTCTGCACTCAGGAATCACTCCTGGCGGTGCTCAGGGAATAATATCTGCATTCCCATAGTCATTTCAGCATTGTTTACAGTAGTCAACCAAGATACATACAGAAATAAAGCATATCAATGGATCAATGGATAAGAGAATGAGAGATCGATAATGTTCATAGATAAAATGCATGTATGTATGCACACATATGTGTACTCACATACAAGGGTATTGTTCAAGATGGTATTTGAGGCTTAGAAGATAGTGGTCAAAACTTCAGAGCATTTTCATTATAGTTAGCCATACTGTATTATATATCTAACATTTGCTAAAAAGAAGTAGATCTTAAATAGTTTCATAGCAAAATGGTAATTAGGCGTCATGATAGAGGGCTTTAGCTAGCTGCAATATATGTATATCAGATGAACACATTGGATTTTCGCCTCCAAAACCGTGAGAGAATAAATCTGCTATCGTAAACCATCTGGCTTGTTATAATTTTGTTATGGCATTCGTAGGAAACTAATGTAACAATTACACAAATGAAAGAGAACAAAAAATGTCTATTTTGTACAGAGACTGGGTCATACCAAAAAGTGAGTATTTCACAAGACCCAAAAACTCCATAAAATTAGTGCAAAGATAAATCATACTTCTAGCTGCAGATTAGTTTTGAATTTTTAATTACTTAATAAATGTCTCCTAATTACTGTGTACTGCTTCAAGCTCTTTTGGTATTAATTAAATCTAATAAAATCTATTAAGAATATACTATGCATAAGTACATTTTATAAATGACAAAACAGAAATGCAGAGAGCTACTGCAGACTGCCCAAAACTGTGAGACAGTAATATCCAGTAGAAGCATTTTCTCATAAAAATAAGGCCGGACCCTGAAGCAGGACATTCTCACAAGAATAAGGCCTGACCTTGAACAGGGAATTCTTGTCTCAGTGCCAGGACCAAGATACCCTCATTGGGCCTAATCAAAATAAAAGGGAAAAGACCTGGTCAAGACTGACTGCCTCAGCTGGTGGTCGTCTAACATGATGCATGTTTTTAATCCTGTCACAATGATTTAAGGAATCATAACTACTCTGTTTGCTCCTATACATCTGCTATGCTTAAGATAAGATGAAGAATGTGGACATGCATCCTAAAGCTTATGTGGAAGAAGGTATAAAAAGGAAGATGTGAAGACAAAGTGGGGCCTTTTTGAGTCTCTCTCTGGCTCTGGGGGTCCTGAGTGCTCCGTAAGCACTCAGCTAATAAACTTTTCTTAATCTACATTTCTATTTCTGGGGAGTCTGTATCAAGCAATGGTCTAACAAAACCATGGTCATAAAGTTATTAGTATTAGACTGGGGTTCAAACCCAGATTGAATATTGCTAAGGGTTTTTAGTTTGATTCTTTGTTTATTGTCTTTTTTTAAATTTTTAATTTTACGATTACAAAAGATATACAATTAAAAAAAGGTTCATATTTGGGTTTTGGTCATACAGTGTTCCAGCACCCATCCCCTCCACCAGTGCCCGTCTCCCACCACCAACGTCCCCAGTTCCCCTCCCCGCCTCCCCCAGCCCTCATCCATGTCAGGTTCTTTATTTCTTTCCCCTTTCTCTCTCTTTTTCTTTTCCTTCCCTTCCAGACTATGGATTACAGAACAAACATTAAAAGGTTGTCATGTGTCTCTCATACACTGTTGGTGGGAATGGCGACTTGTACAACCTTTCTGGAAAACAATATGGACATTCCTCCAAAGACTAGAAATTGAGCTCCCCTTTGACCCAGCCATACCGCTCCTGGGAGATATACCCTGGAAAGCCAAAAACGCACAGCGGAAACACAATCCGCACTTTTATTTTCATAGCAGCACTGTTCACAATAGCCAAAAACCTGGAAACAACCAGTATGCCCCTAGAACTGATGACTGGATAAAGAAACTGTGGTACATCTACACGATGGAATACTATGCAGCTGTCAGAAAAAATGAAGTTATGAAATTTTGCTATAAATGGATGGATATGGAAAGAATCATGTTGAGTGAAATTAGTCAGAAGGAAAGGGAGAGACATAGAATGACTGCATTTATTTGCATGGCATAAATATACTAGGTGATCTTACCAAAAGTGGAAATTACCACAAGCGTGTGGGAGTCAGGAGGTTGGTTTAGATAGAGAAAGGAACATGAGTGAATAAATGTCTAAAGTTCTGATGCTAACATAGAACTGAGCATTAAGGACAGACAAAAAAATGCAAATGATGGCTTCCTAAGTGGCCGTAGTGCAACCCACAATGTGTGGGGAGAAGGAGGAGAGAGAGAGGGAGAGGAGAGGAGATAAAGAACCTGCCATTTAGGCGGAATGTGGGAGGGGGAGGGAATTGGGGACATGGGGGGTGGCTGAGGGGCACTGGTGGAGGGCGGGGTGCTGGAATACTGTGTGACCGGAAACCCCCCAAGCGTGAGCAACGTTGTAATTGTATATCTCACGGTGGTATAATAAAATGTTAAAAAAAAAAAAAGGTTGTCATGTGTATCCTTTTTGCCTCTATTTAATGCTCAGTTCTAGGTTGGCATTAGTACCCTCGACAGTTGTTAGCACACTGTTCCATTTTCTGTCTTACCCTAGCCTCTGACTCCCACACGTTTGTGATAATTTCCACCTTTGACAAGACCTCCTGATGTATGTTTCACTTGACCTTGGATATTGGTATCATAATATGTACCTATATATTTATGTTATGCAAATAAATGCAGTCATTCTGTATCTGTCTCTCTCCTTGGCTAATTTCACTCAACATGATCTTCTCCATGTCCATCCATTTATAGGCAAATTTTATAACTTCATTTTTCCTAACAGCTGAATAGTATTCCATTGTGTAGATGTACCAAAGCTTTTTTTATCCAGTCATCGATTTTCGGGCACTCTGGTTGTTTCCAGATTCTGGCTAGTGTGAATAATGCTGCTATGAACATAAAAGTAGGGATGGTGTTTCCGCTGCATATTTTTGGCTTCCCAGAGTAGATTCCCAGGAATGGTATGGCTGGGTCAAATGGGAGTTCAATTTCTAGTCTTTGGAGGAATGTCCATATTGTTTTCCAGAAAGTTTTTTGCTCTTTGGGTCACACCCAACAATGCTCAGAAGTTACTCCTGGCTTTGCATTTAAGAATTACTCCTGGTGGTGTTCAGGAGACCATATGGGATGCCAAGGATTGAACCCAGGCGAGGCAAAAGCCCTACCCAATGGACTATGGCCCCTACTTCTGTTTATTGTCTTTTGAGTCAGCAGTTCATTGCTTACGGTTATTCCCAACAGTGCTCAGGTGATTGTGCATGCTAGGGATTGAACCCAGGCCTCCCACATGCAAAACAGACACACAAACCCTTTAAAATGTTTCCTAATTCCTGAAATTTATGCTCTTAATCACAGCATTTTTTATAATCCCATAATAAGGAAAACAACAGAATATCTACTGCTATTGTCAAATATTGAATAATGATAAAGTATAATGATAACATTCATTTTACTTACACTTGTTGAAAGTAAAACCCTAAGACCCAGATTGGTTAAAATTTAATCTAAATCCCTATGTTAAATAAGGGAGACTGGATTTCTGGATTAAATGGGCAGGAGTTGGGGTTGGGGGGTAGTGTGCTGGGCTCCAAAATCCAGGGAATTAATCTCCACATTCCAACGACTTTAAATTCAGCTATCTGGCATTGTGCTAAGAAACGTTACAGCTTTGTTCATAATATTATTTATTGCAGTCACCCTTCTTTACATAAATGTGTAGGTTTAATCTCTTCAACAAGGTGAAATTTAACCATATACTTCATATTATCCAGAAATATGTTGAAGTAGAATTGTATGTTCTGCTCCAGCTTTTCAAATAACAATAACAATAAAATATAGTGGATAAATTTTTTGAGTGTATACTCTGTGGCAAAATCTCTGCCATGTGTTTTATTTGTTATTCCAAATCCACATTACAAAACCTATGAATAAATTAAGTCTCTTCATAGCACACATTTGAAAACTGAGCTTCTGAAAGCCTCAGTCACACAGGGAAATACTGCCAAAGTTAGCATTTAAGTTTTAAACCATTAGATTCCAAAGTCCACATTGTTGTTCTTTAGTTAAACCTCTGAAATTGATTGTTAATCAAATGCGGCAAGAAACGAAATACCA
>JAJIBD010008454.1:0-22217 GCA_021461705.1 Cryptotis parvus | reverse complement strand
ATGGCAGAGCAGAAACCAGCTTTCCCCTTGGGGCACGGCCGCTCAGCGGCTTCGCAATTTACCTCCACATTACCGTAAGTATTCTACCCACCCCTCTGAGAGAGCCGCATGGTAATGAGAATATAGGCCTGCATGGCAGAGCCTGGCAAGCTGTCCGATGCATGTTCGATATGCCAAATCCAGTAACAGAAATGTTTATTTTCCTGACCCCAAAAGAGCCCTTAATATGGCAGCAGTAAGAAAGGCAAACAAGCACTGCCTGATAAAATTTCACGGCCATCCTAGGCTGCCAAAATGAAGAAGGACTAAAATGACTGTCTGTACTTTCAGTGCACGTACTCTGGAATGGAAGCATATATTGAGGATCTGATACTGCAAGCGCAAAAGATCAAGTACGACATCATTGGTCTGACTGAGACGAGGAGGCGTCAGTTGCATCATGCTGTATTTGACACCTGAGAAGAATTTTTTTTTTGGAACATGCAACGAAAGAGGCGTCAGTGGCATTGGTGTCCTTGTCAACACAAACATGGCCGTCAACATTGATTCATTTGAATGCCTAACAAACCCGAATAGGACGATTACACTTGAAGAGTTGTGGCCCACTGCCAGCAATTTCTATCTTCATTGTCTATGCACCAACATCCACATACAAAGAAGATGAAATTGAGAAATTCTACATGGAATTGGAGTTCTATAAAAAAGATCACACCTTCTATAAGATCATAGTGGGTGATTTTAATGCCAAGATAGGACCAAGAAGATCGGCTGAAGAACTCCACATTGGGACCCATGGCCTAGAATGGAACGAACAGGGGGAGAGAGCTATCTGAGTTCATCATGTCCACCAAGACCATTCACGGGGAACTCATAGTTTCAGAAACCTGAAGCGAAACGTTGGACATGGGAATCTCCCTGGCGGACAGTTCCACAATGAAATTGACCACATCATCTTCAATCGACGGTTTTGTCTGGCGATGTAGCTGTCGTCCCCAAATTCCAAACAGGATCGGACCACCGTCTCCTTCGTGCAAAAATTCTACTTCCCGCAATGGGGAGAAAAGGCTGCAATGTTTAAGAAGAGAACTCCCAGAACGACCACCAACTGGGAACTCTTGGCACCATTGCAGCAACATGGGAAGATACCATCATTGGCGACATCGATGAAGAATACAACTGACTGGTTCAGCACCTCCATGATTGTGCGAAGAATGTCGAGAGAGAGAGAAAGACACAAAAGATCGCCTGTCTTCAGAAACTCTCGAGCTCATTCGCCAACGTGGCAAGGCGCGAGCCTCAGGTGACCAAATGCTAATGTTCAAGCTTGCTAAACGGTGAAGAGAAGCAATAAAAGAAGACCTCAAAGACAGAAGAGCAGAAATACTGGAAGATGCAGCAGAAGACGGGAAAAGCATTTGCACTGCCCGCCTGTCCTTTTGCCAACTATAAGACCAAGTTGACTGCCCTCCCGATCCATCCACCCTAATGGATCTATCACATCTTCCAGAAAGCAATGGAGAAGATTATCCAGGACTTCTACTCAAATCTCTTTGATAGCCACATCCACCTGCCCACATACCAAATTCCACAGGATGGATATGTCATTCCCAACATTCTCCCTTCTGAAATCCGACATGCCATTTCGTTCGGTAAAGAAGGGAACAGCACCAGGCCCAGACAAAGTCAGAACCCGAACACCTGAAGAATCTGCCGTTGGTACTCATCAATACACTAGCTCGGCTCTTCACACACTACCTGTCCGAATGCAAGGTGCCCTCCCAATGGAAAACCAGCAGGACAGTTCTACTGTTCAAGAAGGGAGACATTCACGACATCGGCAACTATCGCCCCATCTGCCTGTTGTCTGTCATCTGCAAGCTGTTTACACGAGTCATCCTGAACAGGATTAGCAGAACACTAGATGAAGGACAACCATGCGAGCAAGCAGGGCTTCCTGAAAGGATTCAGCACAATCGACCATATCCACACAGTAACCAAGCTCATTGTGGTTTGTAGGGAGTACAATATGCCGCTCTGTCTCACGTTCATTGATTTACAGAAAGGCTTTGATTCTGTGGAGACTGAAGCAGTAATTGAAGCCCTAGCCAAACAGGGTGTTCAAACCCAATATATCAAGATCCTTCGTGAGCTGTATTGCGGATTCACCACCAGGATCTCACCATTCTACAAAGAAGTGATCATTAATGTGAAAAGGGGGTTCGACAGGGTGATAACATTTGACCAAAACTCTTCAGCGAGAACATCATGAGACAATTAGAATGGGAAGGAATGGGAGTGAAGATAGATGGTCAGCAACTATACCACTTCCGCTTCGCTGATGACATTGTTCTAATAATACAAACATTAGCCAAGCGGCACAAATGCTGGCTGACTTTGACCGAGAATGTGGAAAGATAGGTCTACAGATGAATCTAAAGAAAACAATGTTCATGAAGAATGAACTAGTTCCAGAGGCCCCATTCACTCTCAATGGAACAAACATCTCTGAATGCAGCAGTTGTGTACCTTGGTCGAGAAATCAACATGATGAACGACCTAAAACCTGAGCTCCGCCAGGAGGAAGAGAGCGGCATGGAATGCCTTCAAAGGCATCGAAGAAATAGCTAAAAGGACAAAGAACCTCCGGCTCCGGGGACATCTCTTTGACTCCACCATTCTCCCTGCATTAACATACGCCTCAGAGACCTGGGCCCTATGAAAGCAGGATGAGAATGCTATTCAGGTCTCCCAGAGAGGCATCGAAAGAGCTATGCTTGGAATATCACGCCTCACTCAAGTGAGAGAAGGAATCCGGAGTTCTGACCTCCATCGCTATTCCAGAATCAGGGACGCTGTCTCATTTGCCAAGACATCAAAAATCAGATGGGCTGGACATGTAATGTGATTTGGAGACAACCGCTGGACTAGAGCCATTACCGACTGGATCCCATGGGATGTCAAAAGATCACGTGGCCGCCCACCTACAAAATGGTCAGACTTCCTTGTTAAGACCCTGAAGGAAGCGGTTTGAGGCTCTTCATATTCCTGAATCAACCAGATGCCATTGGGCTACATTGGCACATGATAGGGTCCAATGGAAATGTTACTGGTGCCCGCTCGAGCAAATCGATGAATAACAGAATTCAAGTGATTCAAGTGAATCCCACCACCAGTGTCAACTTTCTTCCACCAGTGTTCCCATATTCCCTCCCCTCCCCATCCCCACCAACTTGACAGGCACTTTGCAAAGTTCCAGTGGTTGCACCTTAGATCTCATGCTTTCAGTGTTGTTGAGTCTGTTTTTTGGATATATGGCTATACCATTCTCCTACATCACTAGTCTAACCGAAGCTCTGATATTCACCCATTACTTCCCATTTTCTTCACCCCTTTTGATTTCCTTCGTTCTCTTTCTTCCTCTATTCCCTCTAAAAACTGGGGTGAAGGGTAATATAGGCATCCCCTTTTACTACAATACATGTTCTCACCCAGTATTCTATCTTCCACAGATAAGTGAGACCATCCTGTGTTTGTCTTTAGTCTTCTGGCTTACCACACTCAACATACCTTTCTGTTCCAACCACATCGCAGCAAATTGCATGATTTCATTGTTCTTTGCAGCTGTAAAGTATTCTGTTGTGTATATATACTACATCTTCATAATGTATTCACCTATAGTTGAAAAGGTAGGTTGATTCCATATCTTAGCTTTTGTACTAAGAACAGCAATGAATAATGATATGCATATATCCTTTGAAGAGTATTTTTATGCTCTGGGGTAGATGCCCAAAATGATATTGCTGGGTCATATAGCACTTCAATTCTAAGTTTACTGCCTTTCAGTAATTCTTGCAGGATTGGTTTAGTTGGAGGCTACAAATGCCTCCAGCTCTCTCTTTGTCCGAAAAAGGTTCTTATCCCTCCCTCAAGTATAAATAGCAGTTTTGCTGGGTAGTGGACTCTAAGCTGGAAATTTTTTTCAGTCAGTACTTTCTTTCTTTCTTTTTTTTGGTGGGGGTGTCACACCCGGCAATGCTCAGGGGTTATTCCTGGTTCTTTGCTTAGGAATTACTCCTGGTGGTGCTCAGGGGACCATATGTGATGCCAGGATCTAACCCGGGTCAGCCGCGTGCAAGGCAAACGCCCTCCCTGCTGTGCTATTGCTGCAGCCCCTCAGTTAGTACTTTCAGTATGTCATTTTATTGTTTTCTACCTTGTAACATGTCAAATGGAAGGGCTGTTATGATTTTTTTTTGTTTCTCATATATTTGAGGGTTTTCTCTCTTGCTTCTTTACATAGTCTATCTTTGTCTTTTGATTATTTTGTGTCTTGGAATTCTTTTGTTTGAGACTATTCTGTTTGGTTCTCTTTGAACTTCTCGAATTTGTGCAAGAGCCTCTCTCAAGATACTAGGAAAATTCTCAGCTGCTTTTTTATTTTGGCACTTTACCTTCTCTTTTACCTTTTTACTCTCCTTCTGGTACTCCTATGATTTGAAGATTAGTTCTCTTGCTGTTATCTATCAAGAATCTTACATTCACTTCTTGGGTTTTTTTTTTTTTTTTTTTGGTCACACCCGGCAATGCTCAGAGGTTACTCCTGGCTCTGCATTCAGGAATTATTCCTGGTGGGAGTAATTCCATATGCTCGGGGGACCATATGGGATGCCAGGGATCAAACCTGGATCAGTTGCTTTCAAGCAAACCCCCCTACCCACTTGTGCTATCGCTCCGGCCCCACTTTCACTTCTAATGGTTTACTTTTCTTTGCTTTTTCACTTTGTCATTGGTTATGGCTAGTATTCTGTCTTTGCTATCACTGATATGGTCCTCTGTATTTTGACTCCTGTTGCTGTGACTTGCTATTGTGTTTTTTTAACTCCTTCAATTCCATTTGTACAGATTCTTTGATATCCTGGATCAGTTCATCTTTAAGTTGGTTAAATTTCTCTTCCAGTGATTGCCTTAGTTCAATGGCCATCGGATGGGACATTGATTTGAGTTCCTAACCACTGAGGCCTGAGGGTTCATTTGAGCTCAGTGACTTTTTTTCAGGACTTTGGTCAATGTCTGCAGCAGTAGGTAAAATCCTTTGTTTCACCATTGTTCCTAAAGATTTGTGTGTGCTATGATTTGAGTCTCAGATTGCTAGATATCTGTGGTCTGATCTCACTTGTTATTTTTCATCAAGCAGTACTCTTTATAATCTTTTTTGCTTTTTGAGTCACAGCTGGTCATGCTCAGGGGTTACCCCTAGCTCTTCGCTCAGGAATTACACCTGGCAGTGCTTGGGGACCATATGGGATGCTGGGGATCGAACCCCGGTCGGCCGTGGTGCAAGGCAAATGCCCTGCCCGCTGTGCTATTGCTCCGGCCCCTTTATAATCTATTAGTCTAATAATGTTGGTACCCTAAGGACGTTACTTCACAATCATGCAATTCAGTGTCTGATATTTACATTTGTATAGAAGAGTTAAAATAGGTATATTTAATGAGATATATAAGATCCAAAAAATGCTTAAAATTGGTGTGGATGAAGTGTTCGTATTGTTCATCAGATGTGTTAAAGTCTGCATGATTTTTTGGGTTTGAGAGGGATTTTAGAGGGGCTTCCTCAGTTGGGGGACCCAGGAAGAGGTCGCAGATGGCACAGTAGTCATGGACAGGATGGGTGTCGGTGCCCTTGATGCACTTTGATGACGAAAGGGGCCAGTGCCAGTTTCCTGGGTATTAAGGGGTGTGCCCTGGGTCTGAGAGGGGCTTGAAAGGGACTCCTCCGTCCTGGGACCCAGGAAGAGGCTGCAGACAGCACAGGAGTTGGGGCAGGATGGGGGCTCAAGTTTTCCTGCTAAGTTACATCTGCTGTCCCTCTCTTTTATGGAAGCTGCATTACAAGGCATGATTGATGAACCCATTGGCCACTGGCAACTGAACTCTCCCCTCCCAGGAAGTAAGTGGGAATAATCTAATCTTGTCTGTTTTCCTGGCAACTAGTACCCAGGCTCAGGTGTTTTGTCAAAGTTGTCTTCACTAACATGGCAGAAAATACCTTCCACACTCTCCATAGTTAGGAAAATCCCAGGTTTGGTTGTTGGAGGACCTGAGACGGTCAGCTGTGAGACCAGCTATGGATAAAGTCACAGCACTGTTCCAACCAGACATTGGGCCAACCACTACAATGAATTTCAAATCAAAGTTAATTTGATGAGAAAGAGGTACAAGAGCCTCACCCCCCCCCACCCCCCACTCGCTGAACTACAGATGCTAAAGATGGCCGTGAGAGCAAAGATCACTTGCTTCCTCTGTACCATGTCACTTGTCATGTCCCCAGGTGAAAGGAATAACATGATGAAAGGGCATACTTGGGGACAGAATGTAGTCATCACAGAACTGGCGAGCTCCTGAGAGGGTCCTTGAGTTCTTTTTTTTTTAAAATTAATTTTATTTACTCACTGGATTTAAAAAGTTGTTTACAGTACAGTTGTTTCCAGCATTCAATAGTCCTTGAATTATTTATTAATTTAAGAAAATATATGGGCTGGAGTGATAAATACAGTGAGTCGGGTGTTTGCCTTGCATGCAGCCAACCTGGGTTTGATCCCTGGCATCCCATATGGGCCCCTGAGCACCACCAAAAATAATTTATTTTTCCTCTTTTAGGTGGTGGTTGGGCATGCACCTAGCAATTTTTTAAACTTACTCCTGACTTATACTCAAGAATCAGCCCTGCCATGCTTGGGGGACCATATGGGGAGAGGGTTTGGGTGAGGGTTGGCATTGCAGAGCAAATGCTTTACCTACTGTACTATCACTCAAGAGTCCTTGAATCCTAGATGTCAAATCTGTTCCCCTAACTCCCGATGCTGCTGGTAGTGAAGTTCTTTCTTGTGTCCCTTAAGTAGGTAGTTCTAGGTTCTTCCCTGATGCCCAAGCTTCTCCCTTTGCCATACTGCTTGTTTGTGGCCCCCAAGCTGACCATATGCCATGTCTCTTGTCCTCTCCCTCATGGGCTGAGAGGCCCTTTGTGCTTTGCTGTCCTGGTCTGAGGCCTGCTGCCCTGTGACCTGTGGCTGAAGTTCGCGAATGTTATCTCTTTGACGTTCTTTTGTTCTCAGGTCAGCCCTGCTCCCCACTTTACCAAGTCACCTGCAGTACTTCCACCTCTCTAACTCGCCTTGGCTACTCTGGGGAAATGGTCACAATAGGGAAGGTCTGCTCTGTGCACTTGCACAGCATGGACACTTGAGTCCCGTCAGCCACACAAAGGATTCATCAAAGCTGTTCCTGAAGCCCACTCGTCTACAAAGTGTGGGAACTGGTCCCTACCACCCTGGATCTTGGGAGCTGTGGGCTCAGGCTGGAGCGAGAGATTGCTCTTTGCAGGAAAGGAAAGTTAGTCCGCACTGCGGTACAGGCATTCCAGGAGCATCACCTTCCCTTCCAGAAAAGAAGTCCAGGAGAAGGTGAAATAATGAATAAAATACTTTTATTGAAAGAAATTTACTTAGAGAAATATGAGGAAAGAGGAGAGAAGAGAGAGAGAGAAATTGTTAGATATCTGAAGTCTGATCTAATTTGTTATTTTTCAGCAAGCAGTCACTTGTCACGTGTCTTCTCATTCATCGATTTGCTCGATCAGGTGCCAGTAACGTCTCCATTCATTGGGAATGAGGGCCATTATTGTTACTGGTTTTGGTATATCGAATACACCATGGATAGCATGCCAGGCTCTGCCGTGACTCTGGATTCATGACAGGGGGACCCAGTCTTTTCCTTTGTCAGACCATTAACCATCCAGGGCCCACAGAGCAGAGCCCTGGGTAGACAAGCCTGTCTCCTATCTGCCACTTGCTGATGCAGCCGGGCACTGTAGCCACATCTGCAACACCTCGAGGGGCAGGTCAACAAGCAGTACTTTTTGTAATCTATTAGTCTAATAATGTCTGTGGGAGAAGGCAAGAGTACACATCTCATGTTAGGGTGCATGTCAGTTCTCAGGGTGGTGCATCAGATCCCTGTGCCCTTCATTACAACAGTTGGTTTTAGGTTTAGTTTCTTCCAAACTGCCCTCTCCTGGGTGAAAATCTGTTGCTAGATCACTGTCAAGGGGAAACCCTTGGACTCTGATGATCTTCCCATAATCTTTCCATAGTCTTTAGATCCTTCCATACCATCTCCTCTTTTGAGGGCTTCACTCTTCTCTGGGTGGAGAAGAGTGAAGGAAATTTCTGCATCTGAGATCTCGCCTCAATTTCTCCATCTCCTTAGAGCTCAGCACTCAGACTTTGCATCTCAATGGGATGTAATCTTTATCAGGCTTCTTCACAGCTGAGAACTTTTATTGTTTTATTTTATATGTTTTATATTTTTATAAATATATTATATGTTTTTTACTATCTTCCTAGTTTTATGATTTCTCTGCACAAACAAACTTTCTGGGCTCCCTATCTGTCTGCCTGCAGCACCTTCCTTTGGGCTGATTTCAAAACCAACGATAATTTCTTACCAGCATGATTCAGATAGGCCCTCTGCTCAGATAGGTTCAGATCAGCTCAGCTCTTATCTGAAACTTGGAGGAGGAATTTGTTTCCTCAGGTTTCAGGTTGGTGGCAGAATCCAGTTCCTTGTGGTTGTAGGCATTGTTCCTCATTTCCTTGCTGGCTGTCAGCCAAGGGTTAATTTTTTTGCTTCTAAGTGACTGCCTGCATTCTTTCTCATGTTTTCTGAACTCCTGGAGATCTTTCTCAAATAGTGTCCTTGCCTGTGGCCTCAACTCTGCCGAGTCCAGAACACCTTCAACTTCTCTTGCTCAGTCTTTTACATTCCTCTTCTGCTATCACAGTCTCATCATCTTCCTAAAGGAGATCAGTTCTTTACTTCCACTGACTGATACATCTCCACTGCTCTGCTTCTGCAGAGTAGTGGCCCTCACACAGCTCAGGCTCTCTGATTTGGATTTATTTGTTTGTTTGCTTGGGGTTACTAGCTCAAGGTCTACTTAATATACACCCCAAGTGATACGGTTTGCAATAGTGTCTAAGTTTAAAGTATTTTGTCTAAAGTTCCTGTACACCCATCACCCCCAAGTGCCCTGACCCTCTTCCTCCTCACTTCCTTACTGTATACCCCAGATTTTCTGTTTCCTCTAAGTTTCATTCTTCTGTTGGTTCTGGACTCCCTCTCCCTTTTCTCCCTCCACTACCTTTCAAGACAGAAACTATCTCCAGTGTAGAGCGTCTCAATCTCTGGTTCTGTTTTTATGTGTGACAACAGACTAAAACCCAACTGTAGACTGACTGGGAGATGTTTTACTGGGACCCCATTCTCTGGGACATTTCACAGAGGGCCTAGTCCATGTATGTGGTACCTGAAATTTATGGGTGTTCAACACGTACTTACTGAATGAAGGAGGAAAATGCATCCCTGAAACTTAAAAATCAGGGGTTAAGGGATGCTGGCATTGGTAATGGGCAGAGCTGGAACACTGAATGCCTGTGCCTCTTTACAAAGAGCTTTTTAAACAATAGGGCCTAAGTAAAACAACATTTAGTTCAGTGTTGAGTAACTCGTCCTACTAAGCCTTAGCCTCCAGCTACACTTAACTTGTGTGGAGAGCTGGTCCCTGCCTTTGGGGAATCTCCGTGCAGACACAGTGGAAGTTAGGCAGCAGAATTGGACTGGTTTCATAATTTTATATGGCATAAATATTTTTATCATGAATCTCACTTGCCCCAGATCAATATTTTGTTCCCACGGGTTCCCACATGGGACATACATGTAGATATCCCAAGAATACTTGGCCATGTTGGATCAACCATAATGTAATCAATTCTCCTAGTTCAGAGACATGCCAGTGCACCTCGGGCAAACTAACTTGTCTCTGACTCTAAAGGTAATGCCAAAGTGAATTATTCTGATGGATTTTGGACCTTAGTGGAATCCAGAGTCTGGGATCTGCTAGCTATATATTCATGGTAAAAAGTATTAATGCCATTTCCTACAAATTACATTCTGAACTGCTTTCTGGTTCAGAAATGCACCCCTCCTCTCTCTGCTAGGGAGATTTTGCCTCTGAAAATCAGCTCTGGCTTTTGTGAAGCTTGAGCCAAAGGCCCACCTAAAGATATACATTTCGAAAAGTTCATTTACCTGGCTTCATCTCTAGATAGCCCAACCTACGATGGGCTGGGCTGGAAGATTTTGGTGGGCTTCTGTCCATAAAAGAAGCTAGGAAAAGAAGGGCCTTTTTGCCATTTTGGCTTCTCTTGGCGTTTGCTTCTCTCCATCCTTTCCTTTCTCTGTTGGGCATCAACATGTCATGGCAGCCATCTTGGCCTACACATGGCCAGGGACCAGCCAGGAACCCAGAGTTCGGGGTTTTTCCTGATCTTGGATTGTGTGTCAGAACCTGTGATAGTAAAGTCTTTTAGCACTGCACCAGATTCCTGAGTTTTCATCCATTCCCCGCCGGTTTTGGAGATAGAAGGGAACTCGTTTCCTGGTATTGTTGGGGACCCCAGTGGTCCCCAAAAGTTCAGTCTAGATGCACAGTGCTCAGGGAAGACCAATGAGGGCAGGACTCCACTCCAGCAGGCTCTGCATGTTTGCACAACAGGATTTTGTTTGTGCTTGGAGGCAGGAACCAGTCTTTCTCTTCAATAAATTATGTGGCTCTGTCAAAGGAACAGCTTATTATTTAGAGTACCACAAATCTTTAACTATTTTATTTTACAATGTTATCACTCCTGACTTGAAGCATTACTGATACTTCCTACTAAGGATAACAAAAGTGATCAGGTTTTACTAAAATAGGTGTAAAACCTTTAATTTCACAATGGCAAATGGTTTTCATTTAGTGGTTCATTTGTGTTCCATCTGGTTGATAGTCTCTTTTTGAGAATACAATGGCGTCTGAGTTGGATGCCGTTTCGGAGGCATGTTAGAGTCCCTGGGTATGCAGGAAAGCGGAGCCCCAGGGCCTTGCCCACAGCAGATCATCTAATGTGACTGTGCTTTGCTGATCTGGTAAGAGTGTTTCTATGATTGACTGTTTCTTATGCAGTTGCTACAGGCAGCTGTGTTCCTCAAATGGCATGTAGAAGGAGTGGCTTTCAAGTGTCTTCTTCTGCTTAAGGGAAATGGTGAGAGCGGGACCCATGATAGTTTCTCAATAAAGCAAAGGGCAGAAATCTGAACTAACTGGCACAGCCTGCCACAGTGCTCAGGGGCCTGGGGCCATGATGCAGATTCTTTTTTTTTTTTTTGCTTTTTGAATCATGCCCAGCAATGCTCAGGGGTTACTCCTGGCTCTTCGCTCAGGAATTACTCCTGGCAGTGCTTGGAGGACCATATGGGGTGCCGGGATCAAACCCTGGTCAGCCGCATGCAAGGCAAACCCCCTACCCACTGTGCTGTCACTCTGAACCCACACTGCAGATTCTTGACCATTGAAAGGGTTTGAGGCTGTAGCACTGCTTGGGTCCTGCACTGCTGGGGATTACCCTAAAGAGCATGTGGTCATGTGGTTCTGTGAATTGAGCCTGGGTCTGCAGATGTAAGGCATGGACCTTTACCTTTGTACTATCTCTCTGACCCCCTATATTTGTTTTATCTATCTACAATCATAACATTTTATTTGGCCTGATCATTTGAAGGTGAGTTACAGCCATTAGGCTTTCTCTTCTTTTTTTTTTTTTGCAGGGTGTCATATATAGCTGTGCTCAGAGAACTATTTATGGCTCTGTGCACAGGAGTGACCCCTGGCAGGACTCAAGGAACCATATGTGTTGTGGGGGATCCAACTGGGGTTGGCCATGTGCAAGGTACATGTCCTAACCTCTGTGCTATCTTTTCAACCTCACTTTTTACTCTTAACATAAGCTAACACTCTAAATTGTGTTTGAAAATGTGTGGCCAAAAGAGATATGAAGTGAATAACAAGAATCTCTCACTTTATTCACATAGTACAGGGAATATTGACTTTATTGCAAAACTACTGCCAATATGACTACATTTCATTAAATTAGTTAGAAAACATGTGAGGCACCATCTTGATTCCTGGATATTTCTCAAGAATTTCTATGTAGGGTGACCAACATGTCCTTGCTGGCCCAGAACTTGGCCAGATCTAGCAGTGAAAGTCCTGGTGAGCTCCAGGTCCTGCGATAGCCTGGTTGGGCGGCAGGTCTCTTGGATTTCTCTCGGACATGACCTTTCTTCTAAAGGAGCTGGTGGTGTTTCTTCACTCTTGAAACACGCTCTTAGGCACTATTAGGTGTGGGGCCCAGGATGGCACTGGCATGTCTTATTGGCTAGACCATGGTCTTCGCTCAGCAAATCCTTAAATTTGCCATAGATGATGGTTTGTTGGATGACAGGCCTAGCTAGCTTGGGATCTTTGCTGTTTACAGTTTAAGATATTTATATGTTCTTAAGCTAGGGTCATGCTAATGAGATCTCTTCTGTGTAAACACTGGTGAAGTGTCGGGGAGCTCCGCCGGGTCCCCAACAGTGCTGGGAAGCGAGTTCCCTTCTACCCCCAAAGCCGGGCGAGGAATGGATGAAAACTCAGGAATCCGATGCAGTTTTAAAAGGGTTTACTTATCACAGGTTCAGGCATACAAATCAGCAAAAGGAAAAGCCCGGTGCTTAGGATTCCAGGCTAGAACCCCAGCCACGTGTAGGCCAAGATGGCGGCCATCACATGTAAAGGCCCTGTAAAGAGGAGACAAAGACAAGACTCCCAAGAAGGGTGCGAGCTCACAATGAGAGAGCCCAAAAAAGAGACAAGAGAGGAAGCAGGCTAATATTATACCCCTGTAACTCAGACCTCCCTCCCACTGTTATGGAAAGCAGGGAGGGTCAAATGCCCTCAGGCAATCTCTCCCAGCACCTCACCTAGGCCCTTTTTATATGCTAATGTCTTGAGCTAAGATCTGTCTGGAAAAATCTTTCTAAGGTAGAGAGGGGGCTCTTAGAGGAGTCCTGCAACAGTGAAGGGTGTGGAAATAACTAGAGTTACTAGAGTAACTTCTGAAATATTACTATAATCTCTACTATGATTTCAATGTTAAATCTAGATTGGGCACAATTCCTCTTAAACTCACTGGTCCCAGCTTGGGACAAATAGAACTTACCAGGAGACTAGCACCCTAGCTACATTGAGAGTATCATTTAAGATTGAAGGAAGGATCGAGCTAGTTTGCCCTCAAGCAGGCAAGCATGACCCTTTCAGTAAACAGAGGACAAGACACTCAGAATCACCTTGGTGCACAACAGAAAATGGACGGACTATGTGGGTACCATCTAGATTGCATGAAACCCATGAAATTATGATGTTTCTCCCCCATGAATATACATCCATTGAGATATATTTCTGTATACCAGCTCTCTCACTTTCTCCATTGTTTTGACAGAAGAGATAAGAGAAAGGGACTAGTCCCTGGCATAATCATTTGTTTAGACCTGAACAAGTGTGGCACCACCCTACTTCTACACCTAGAAGCTGATTCATTGATCTTTGTTGACATTACCCTACCTGAAGAGAGGATTACTTTTGGATATATAAAGGGACTGACTTGAGGTACTGGGATCCACTTTGGTGGGAGACTTGGGCCTGAGCTCATGGTCTAAGTTCTGACCAAGAGCTAGAGGTCTGGGGAATCCCATTATTTTGGATTGTAGTGGCAGAGCTTGTTTTATTATTGAATTAGTAAAAGTCTTTTGGACCCATGCTGAACTTGTGAGTTTTCATTCCCTGTCAACCTCAGAGTAGACGGGAACTCATTTCCTGATATCGTTGGGGACCCCAGCGGCTCCCGACAATGGTTTAAGACAAAAATGAAGTTTCTTTAGTCCTCGGAGTCACATGGAGAAGAAGGAACGGGACTAGCTAAAAAAGAATAATCTGGACACCTGAATACAGATTGTCTACTTGGGAAAGAATTTAGCTTTCGCCCCCCCCTCCCTTCCTCTCCATTCTCTTCCCTCTCTTCCCTTCCCTTCCTTCCCTTTCTATCTCTCCCTTCCCAATTCCTCCCTCTCCTCCTCCCTTCCCTTCTTTCCCTTCCCTCTCCTCCCTTCCCTCTCCTCTCCCTCTCCTCCCTCACTCTCCCTCTCCTCCCTTCCCTCCCTCTCCCTCTCCCTTTCCTCCTTATGCCTTCCCTCTTGTATCCTCCCCACTCCTTTCTTCCCTTTTCCTTCTCATCTCTTTCCCCTCCTTCCCTTCTCTCCTGTCTCTAACCTCCCTTTCCTTCCCTCGCCGCCAGTTCCCTTCCTTCCTCTCCTTCTCTTTGCTCTTCCTTCCCTACTCCTCAGGGATCACTCCTGGAGATACCCAGGGGACAATATATGCATCCAGTAAGTAAACTGGGGTCAGTTGTGTCCAAGGAAAGTGGCTTATTCACTGTATTATTTCTCCATTCCTGAGAATTTAGCTTCATTTATGTAACATTTACACTCCCATTTCTTGAGCAGTAAAGTTGCAAGAAACATAATAAACAGTAACCAGTCTCTCCTGCCTCTTGCCGGGAGTCAAGCAGTTATGTTCTGGGGGCCTTTCTGGGGGAAAAAACATTTTCACAGCTCATCAGTCCATTTGTGAAGTAAGGCTCACCACAAAATCATGGCAGGTCTTGCTTATGACTGCATCATAAGCTTATGACTAAGCTTATGCTGTCCCTGAAGAAGGTGGCAATGTCATGGGTGCGTTGAACTTGATAGCTTGGTGGCTTTGAGCTTCTTCATGGAAAGGCATTTTTGCAAGATGGACAAGTGTTTGCAGCCTCTGTGTCTTTGTGCTAAAATGCTGCCCACAGTCTGGCCATGACATGTGGGTTCCTCATGACTGGGAGCTGGCTCTGAAATGCCCACGTTTCCAGCAGGCCTGGAGCTGACCAGGAGCAAAGACATGCTCAGCTGTTGGAACAAATAGAACGGAAGGAGAAAGGAAAGTGGGAATTCCAGATGCTTTCATTTAGCATAAAATATCTTTAAGATAATGCACCAAAGTTTCTTTCAGTTTAGAATGGTTGCAGTTTAGTGCGATCGTAGTGCACAGACAGTGATCCCCTTAATTTACCTTCTGCTCTGACTTGATTAGGTTTCCATGGAAATAATTTACGTCAAGTTGCCAAGGTGACTGTTCTCTTGGGTAACTAAGAAAAACATAAATCAAATCCAGGCAGAAAATGGGAAGACTGTTGCACATTCTGCTTTTATGGGATGAGACGTCTCCTTTTTTTAAAAATGTAAATTTATTTAATTTTGTGAAGACACTAATTTACAAAGTGTTCATAATACAGTTGTTTCAGGCATTCAATACTCTAACACTAATCCCACCACCAATGTTCCCTTCCTCCACCACTCCCGGCAGGTTCTCCCACTTCCTAGCCTTCCCCTAGGCAGGACATAACATATTTATTCATATTGCTTGCTCCAACAAAACCTAAAGGAATAGCAAATGGGATTATCAGAAAATAGATCAATAAAAGTCAATTTGTGATGATTGATGGCTATGTGATCTTAGCCTATGTAAATAAGGAAATTCAAATCATTTAATACACAATATGCTGCCTACTCTCATTTGCACACATCAGTTTTCAGTTTTGCCATCTAAAATATATTGCATTAAAATTTATTTTGGACTTGGATCTTATTGTGTTAATTATCACGTCTTCCCTGGGGATAAGACTTACTTCTGAGGGAGAAAGCCTGGTCTAAGCCTCAGCTCTCAGATTTACAACCTCTGAGGGATCCTTTTACAAACCCCTCTACTCTCAAAGTAGCAGCTTTGGTCACCAAACAGCAGCTGAGAGTGGTCAGAGAGCAGGATATAGACACTCACTCCCTGAGGCCCCGGTGTCTGACCCCCCCCTCCACCCCCCATATCCGGTCTTCAATTCTGTGACAAAGAAACACTTCATCTTGTTTTTTGGGAAGTTGGGGGAACGACACCTGGCAGTGCTTTGGGCTTACTCCTGGCTCTGTCTGTGCTCAGGGATTACTTTTGGTGAGCCCGTGGGGTCTGTATGGAATGCCATGTATCAAACCTGAATTGACTTGTCCAAGGCAAAAGCTCTACCTGCTGTTCTATCACTCCAGCCTATGAAGACTTCATCTTATTACCATGCTACATTTGTGGAAGAGAATCTCTGGGACCTCAGGGATGTGCAGTGGTGGTTGGTCCTTCCCTGGTTCTCTTACTTCCCACTGGGGATCAGTGGTCAATAAACCTTGCTATCTTTTTTTTTGTTTGTTTTTTGCGCTTTTGGCCTCACCTGAAGATGTGTAGGTTACTTTTTTTTCTAATTGAAACACCGTGATTTACAAAGTAAAAATGTTTTTGTAATACTGCTGATAGAAAGTTTACTTCAACACCACTCCCAGCACCAGTGTGTTCCCACCACTAAAGACCCTCATTTCCCACCCACCCCAATTCCCATGCCTGCTGCATCAGCTGGCACTGATTGTATTGACTGTTAAAGCACTTCATGGCAATGTTATTGATCAATCTATTTTCTTCCCTATTCTTGGTTATGGGAGATCTGGCCCAATTCTGTTTTTGAATTTACTTTTCTGAGTTTCTAGAATGTGATTGGTTCCACTAGTTTGATGTACTGCATGCTTCGGCTGCGCAACTCTGGGATAGCCAGATGGTAGCTCTCCCTCATGTGTCTGAATCTCTACATGATGGCTGATAGCCCTGAGGCAGTTCGTGGGCAGGTCCACCAGGCCTTCTGGATGGACAGAGAGGGGAAGGGGGACCTCAACTCCATCTCCATGAATGCATGGCGATTTTCACCTCTGAGAACTGCCTACTTGGGCTTGAACTCGGCTGCTCTGCTGTGGGTCTCTAGTGAGCTGGGCTTGAGATCAGCTTCTCTCTTGGGTTGGGCTCTGATGAATTTTGGAGTCTGGACCTTGAAAATGGTGGCTATTATGGTGAGCAAGTTTCTTCTGGCTGATTCTGAGACCCTACTGAGGTGATGGACCGGGACTAAAACCCATCTTCCCTTCTGGGCACCTCATGGTCAGCTGAGCTAGGGGAGAGCCGGATGGCAGCTCCCCCGCATGTGTCTGAATCTGTGTAGGTTTCTTCTGAGTTTGCGTTGAGGACTCACTCCTGGTGGTACTCAGGGGACCACATGGGATGCTGATGGCTGTGTGCAAGGCCAATGCTCTATTAGCTATACTATCTTTCTGGTCCCAAGTATTATTCACTGTATCACTGTCTTCCCGTTGATCGTCGATTTGCTCGACGCGGGCACCAGTAACATCTCCATATGACCTGTCTCATGCAAGTAGAGCCCAAGGGCACCTGCTTGCTCCAGGAACATAAAGAGCCTCAAACCATTCCATCATGTCATAGAATGAGGTCTATAATTGTTACTGGTATCTGGCATATCAAATACGACATGGGTAGCTTGTCAGGTTCTGCCGTATGGGTAGCATACTCTTGTAGTCATCCCCAAATCCAGCATTTAAGCGGCGCGTGAGCCAGGCTGTGATAGGCTGGTCTGCTGGGTGGAGATCTGACAAGGGGAAGTCCGGATGTGGAAAATGGAGGTCCTCATGGAGGTGGGGGTCATCTGGCTTGTTGTGAGGCTCTGCTGGGGTGGCGTGCCAGGGCTAGAACCTGCCATCCCTCCCGGGCACCTCATGAGTGGCTGGGCACAGTGAGAGCCAGTAGCAGCTCTGTCCCATGTCTGTCCATAGACTCAAAACCAACTTTAAAAGAAGGATTGAAGGGTCTATTGTAAAATAAGACAACCCAAAACCACAACAAGTTTAAACAGAAAGATGGCACAAAATCCAATGACAATAATCTCTCTAAATGCACCAATTAAGAGACACAGAGTGGCAAAATAGATTAAAAAACTGAATCCAACATTCTGCTGCCTACAAGAAACACATCTGAATAATCAGAGCAAACACAGACTCAAAGTCAAAGGCTGGAAGACCATTCTCGCACGCAAACAACTCCTCCAAAAGGTGGGTGTGGCCATACTCGTATCTGACAATTAGACTTCAGGCTGAAAAAGGTTAAAAAAGGGGCAATGAAAGCCATTTCTTAATAATTAAGGGGTATGTATACCAGGAAAAAAAATCAAGCTACTAAACATATATGCGCCAAACGAGGGGCCAGCAAAATACTTAAAAAGACTACTAATAGACCTCAAAGAAGACATTAACAGTAGCACAATTATAGTTGGAGACTTTAACACTGCCTTATCGACTATGGATAGATTGAAGAGACTGAAATTCACCAGGAAATACTGGACCTGAAGGAAGAAATGGAAGAAAGAGAGCTGGTTGATATATACAGGGCTTTTCATCCCAAAAAAGCTGAATACACATTTTTTCCAGTGCACATGGAACATTCTCCAAGATAGACCATATACTGAGCCACAAAGCATACCTCAACAAAATAAAAAGATAAAAATTGTGATAACTATCTTTTCAGGTCATGATGCACTGAAAATAGTAGTTAACCATACACAGAAGCAGGGAGTCAAACCAAACACCTGGAAACTGAACAGCTCACTGCTGAACAACAAATGGGTCATAGAAGAAATCAAACAGAAAATCCAGAGATTCCTGGAAACAAATGACAATGAAGATACCAATTATTAGAACTTGTGGGACACAGCAAAAACTGTGTTAAGAGGAAAGTTCATAGCTCTGCAAGCATTCATAAGGAAAGAAGAAAGGGCCCACATAAATAACCTGTCCTCACAGCTGAAAATATTAGAAAAAGACCAACAAAAGAAGCCCAACCCAGGCAGAAGGAAGGAAATAATAAAACTTAGGGAGGAAATCAACGAACTGTAAACCAAAAAAAAAAAAAAATCCAAAGATTAATGAAACCAAGAGCTTTTAAAAATATTGATGAACAGAGTAAGCAGAGAATAAAATATTTATTTGGTGAGTCCCCTTGAAATATAAATTGATACAGCAAACAGAATTTTGGGGATTTTTTTTTTTTTTTGGTCACACCTAGTTATGCTCAGGGGTTACTCCTGGCTCTGCACTCAGGAATTACTCCTAGTGGTGCTCAGGTGACCATATGGGATGCCTGGGATCAAACCTGTGTCTGCTTGTGCAAGGCACATGCTCTGTCCACTGTGCTGTTGCTCCGGCCCCCTTTGGGGAGTTCTATTCCTAGACTTGCAAGAAAAGGATTGTCTCCCACTTTTGGGCAGAGAGCAGAGAAAAAACCACACCTTCCTGTGTGTTACTGACATTGAGAAGGTCATCTGTGGTGCCTGAGGCAACTTCAACTACACATACTCTTTGGAGAGCCTAGTGCAGTGAAGAAAAGCATAAACTAGTTGAACAGCACTGACTTTAGCGGCAAAGGAAAGCAGCATTCAGAATGGCAACTGGAAATGACTGAGTATTACTGCAGACACATGCTATGAAAACTAATGATCAACTGTGGGTGTTATTGAATCCCTTGAAAGGAACTGCTAAGGGCAGAGTATAAGCCTATTTTCTAAACTCTCCACAACAATGGAAATGCATGCTTATGTTTAAAGAAAGCATGGCAGGTTCTACCTGCTTTTCAGTTTCTTTTGTTTTTGTTTGGGGTCCACACATGGCTTGTTATAGAGAGGATATTGCTTTCTGTGGTGCTTGTGGACACACTGTGCTGCTGGATTGAGCCTGAGGCTCCACCATGGAAAACTGCGCTCCAGTTCTTTGAGCCTGCTCTAATGGGAAACTGTTTGATTTAACCAGAAAACAAAAATAAATCAAGTTCAGATAATGATGTTCCTGTTTTCCCAAGTGCAAAAGCTGATACTAGCTAAAGTTGATGACTTAATCTATCTGTCTGTCTGTCTATCCATTTATTTATTTATATATATTTATTTATATAAGTTGACTATTTTAATAGTGGTGAAGTAGATTAACAATGAGCTCTGTGCCCCCCGCCCTTCCATCTGTCCTCCTGCCCTTCCATCTCCCTTGAGGCCTAACTGGGAAAATGGGAAGAGAGTTGTCCTGTCCTGAATAGAACTTCTTACCACTGTGTTTAGCAAGAGAACTGTTCCATTGAAGATAGCAAGAGTTTTGATCTCAATGCTAAAGATGTCTCTAAGAGCTGCAAATGTGATTTTCTAAATTTCTTTCATAATGCTTGGGGAGGTATTGTGGAATTTGAACTCAGGGGAGGCCTTGTGTTGGTGGCAAGCCTGCTGGGAAGCTCAATCCGTTTGGTTGGTGGACTTTGTCGTTTGGGACCCCAGGTCCCGAGCTCTGTCTGTTGTCTCCTCTCATTCCTCGACACTCTGTGCCAATAAAGCTACTTCTCTTAAAAGAGTATGCTACCTGCACGGCAGAGCCTGGCAAAGCTACCCTGTGCGTATTTGATATGCCAAATACCAGTAACAATTATAGACCTCATTCCCATGACCTGATGGGATGGTTTGAGGCTCTTTATGTTCCTGGAGCAAGCAGATGCCCTTGGGCTCTACTAGCATGAGACAGGACATATGGAGATGTTACTGGTGCCCGCTCCAGCAAATCGATGATGAACATGGGAAGACAGTGATACAGTGACAGAAGTAGATTAAAGTTTAATTTTCAAAAAGTTTAAATCATGACTCATTTGTCATTTCTATGCTTCACTATCAAATGAAGGAAAAGCAGTATAACAAAATCCAGTTATTGCTAATATTATTATCTACAAAAACCAGTTGTAAAAGCATTCAAGACATCAGAACTTGGAGCCAGTGTTTGGGTAAATTACTGGATTAGATACAAAGCTGGAAAATAAATGATCTCTGGGTTATCTGCTCTATTGGATGCAAATTATTTACAGTTTTGTGGGCTGACACATCTAGGAGGGCGGCTAGGCAGGGTCGTGAGAAAGCTCTGTCCTCTGTTCTTTGAAAACCTATTTCTAAATTTCAGATCATTTCAGATCATTTTCCAGACATGTCTTTTGGTTGCATTTGATAGATACTTAAGGGGAAAGCTACTTTTTGTTTGTTTGGGGGCCTTACAAGTAATTCTCAGTTGATTCTCAGTCAACTGGGCTGGTTGGTTCCATGCTGGAACCTGAGTATGTGGTGCTGCTGAGGCCTTGATATCAGGTGCAATCAGGGCCACCCCAAAGATGCTTAGGGGCCATGTGGTGCCGGGGTATGAACCAGGCTCCAACGATACATCTCCCTGCCACTATTTCCTTTCTTTAAGGAACCACATGCAGGGTTACACCCACAGGTGCTCAAGGCTTATTCCTGCCTCTGTGCTCAGGGATCACTTCTGAAGGGCTTGGGGACCATTTGTGGTGCTAGGGACCAAACTCAGGTTGGCTATAAGCAATGTTAGCTCCTTGCCTTACTTGCTGTGCCATCTGTCTGGCCCTCAGTTTCCTTTCTAATGTCATCTGTGACACATTTCATTGTCCACAAGTAAACACTCAGGGAACCTGTGGACAGAGTCCTTGTGCAAACAGAAAGCTGTGGAAACCTTTACACTTAGTAAGAAAATGGACCTCTGAAGTACCATACGATATAAGACTTAATTCCTAGAAATCTAGTAGTAACTTATTGGATTTCTAATTAACAGACATTCTAAGACGGAAGAGTAGATTATTAAAGAGCATTTACTTGATTACTTGATCTTTGTTACAGTATTAGATGACCTCACAAGTTAACTAACCATTAGTTAACTTTTTTGAAGTTTAACTTTGTTGTCTCTAAAATGGATGATGCTGAATTACACAGATTGTCTAACTCAAAAGTATCAGCCCATGTCAGAAGTCGCAAATTTTTTTTTACCAAAATAGAAGTGTAGCATTAAAAAAACTTTATCTTAAGACCCATTTTAGCATCTTACTTCCTCTAAAATGAGTAAGAATAAATATTCATATTTGAAAACAGTACAAAGTGACAAATGTATAAAACTTGAAGCCTCATGCTGTTTTTGATAAACTACATCTTGGATGTAGTTTGCTTTGCTCTACTTGCCATAAATACTAAGTCCCATCCATTTAACTTGCCCCATAAAATGATAGGTCAACTTATGGGAAGCTGATCAAAAGTGTGTGTGTGTCTGTGCGTATTTGATCTAAAAGAAGATAACCTCAACTATTAAAGTAGTTGTTCTAGAGAAAATTAATCAATTTCCTATTGCAACTTGACATTATAATTTCTCTATTAATTTTCCTACTGAAATAATGGTTTCTCTTAGTTTAGATCTTTGGGCTT
>JAJIBD010008453.1:0-53155 GCA_021461705.1 Cryptotis parvus | reverse complement strand
AACGCCCTACCCGCTGGGCTATCGCTCTGGCCCCAAGCGTGTGACTTTTTAAAACTTTGTTGGTCCAGGAAGTGGCTCTTGACGGTGGAGCACATGCTTGGGTGTTTAGAGATCCGAGTTCACTTCCTGGCAGCATATGGCTCCCCAGTCACGCTGGCTGTGACCCCCTTAAAAACATCGTTTGGCTGATGTCCTCCTCAGCTAACTTTTTATGCCTGCGGCATCTCCTGCCCTTTTTTTTTTTTTTTTTGGGTCATACCCGCGATGCTCAGGGGTTACTCCTGGCTCTGCACTCAGGAATCACTCCTGGCGGTGCTCGGGGACCATTGGGATGCCGGGGATCGAACCCGGGCCGACACAGGCCAGCCACGTGCAAGGCAAAGGCCCTACCCACTGGGCTATCGCTCCGGCCCCTGCCGTTTATTTTTTTAGTTCCCTTTATGCAAAATTTGAAAAAGTTGGGCCTAGAGCTAGGGAGTAGTAGCTCAGTAACCACAGCCTGCACCGGGGTCTGAGCTTGAGCCCCAGCCCTGTATGGCCCCTGAATACCTCCAGGTGTAACCTGGGAAGCCTCCAAGCATCACTGGGGTGTCCCCGACCTTGAGGCTCCAATTTAGTGGCTGGGTACAGCTGGGACCGGCTGTGCTCGGCTGTGCTCCCTGAGTACTGGGAGGCCCCAAAAAGATTAATTATTTTTTCAAGTTTAAATGCGGAGTAGAATACTACCTTCCTTATGTCTTCCCTCTGCCAGATTTCTAACACATGCCACTGACATCTTACCAAGATTCACCTCCTAGTCATACTTCCTCTGCTCGAGGGGGTCAGCAGGGCTGCCGGAACTGATGGGTTCTTCTCTCCCTCAGGCCTGCTCTCCATGGCCAATTCAGGCCCCAACACCAATGGCTCCCAGTTCTTCCTGACATGTGACAAGACGGACTGGCTAGATGGCAAGCACGTGGTGTTTGGGGAGGTCACAGAAGGCCTGGACGTTTTGCGGCAGATTGAGGTGGGTGCCCGCCCCTGCAGGTGCAAGGGAACAGCCGAGCCATTCCCTGGACGGGCGCCTCTCTGCAGGGCTGGGTATCACAGAGCCCCTCTTGACTCTTCCACTTTCCTCCTGTTTCCCGCTCGCTTGCACAGGCCCAGGGCAGCAAAGACGGGAAGCCCAAGCAGAAGGTGCTCATTGCAGACTGTGGGGAGTACATGTGAATGAGCGCCCACGTGTCAAGAGCCGTCAGCCGCCGGGGATTCCTCATCACAGTGAAGGGCGGCCCCTGACAACCTCCCATCAGGAGCACAGCCCGGGCTCCCTCCACAGCTCTTTCCTGTTGGCTGGGGGCTGGGAACTGGGACAGATCCTGTGTCTGCTTTCCCGACGGCTGTGCAGCTTTTCCCACACCTTCACTGCTGCATCTCACCTCAGCCACCAATACGGCTCCTGGATAGTCCTGGTGTTCTTGCACTGCTGCTTCTGGCTAGTGCGCTGTTGCCGGCACCAGGTGTATGGCTTCCCGGGGCTTGTCTTTACCCCCTGAGGGAGTCCTTGAGGTGCCAGGAGATAGAGCCTCACTGCACAGCCACTAGTCAGACCGTTGTCGGGACAGTGGAATGAAAGTGCTGGGGTCACTCCTGCGTGCGCCGCTCCTGTCTCTTCTGGCCGGGCCTGTAGCCAGCATGTATACTTAGCAGTGTCTTTATTCACTTTATTCTAGACTTTTAATGATATTTTCTGTCTCAAAAGTGCCTTCTCTGTGATGTCAGCAGACCACATGAACCTAAAAATATCCAGCCTGCTATGTGTTTTTTGTGAATAAAGTTTTGTTGAAACATGTCCACGTTCCTTTGCTTTTTTTTTTTTTTGTTTTTTGGGTCACACCGCGTGCTCAGGGGTTACTCCTGGCTCTGCACTCAGGAGTCACCCGTGCTCGGGGACCATAGGGATGCGGGATTGAACCAGGCGGCCGGCCGGCCGTGCAAGGCAAACGCCCTACCCGCTGGGCTCGCTCCGCCCCACGTTCCTTTGCACATGTCACTTGTGGTTGCATCCTCTCTGCAGTAGCAGAGTGGAAGTACTTGGCAGCGAACAGCATGAGGTGCCTGTAGAAGGCATGGGATGGATGTGCAGAGTTTGTTCGGGGGTCAGCTCTGCAGTCGTGGAGACCGCAGGTAGGAGGACTGTTGTGCAGAGGTTTGTTCGAAGGGGTCGGCTCTGCAGTCGTGGAAGCCAGCAGGTAGGAGAGACACACAGGGCGGAGACCAGGAACGTTTCATAGTGGACTTCAAATCCAGATCCACCTGAGTGACCTCAGTCTTCTCTTACGTTCTTCAGCAGATCAGGTCCACGCTGTGGAGTGATCCTGACTCCCAGGTCTCCTAATCAGGTCAGATGCTAATCGCGTCCGATAAATACCCTCATGGCAGCATCTAGACTGGTATTTGGCCAAAATCGGTGCCATGCGCCATCTAGAATAACAGACCCAACCAATACCTTCCCAAAGCCTAAATGTCTTGCTTCACAGAGCGTTTGCTGGGCTGGCCAGTAGATGCCTCATTATGCCAAGGCCCCTCCCAGCGCTTGCCCAGGGTGTTATCTCACTGCCCACAAGGCGCAGGTGATATGCCATCCTAGACAAAGGTTGCGTAGGATGGCGTGGCAAGCCAGGACTGACCTGTCTCCTCCCGGTCACTGAGTCCTGAGGGTTCACTGCTCTCACCTGTCGATGGCAGAGGTCCCCTCCCGAGGGGAGAAGACAGTTACAGCCCCATGATCGTTTTTCACCTGGGCACAAAGTACTCGTCTGCCAGGCAGGGGTTGTGGGGGGTTGCAGAACTTGGGAGCCGCCACCAAGCTCAGCTTCATAGATCCGATGTGAACTGCTGTTCCATGGACTCGGGGCCGTGGGGGCCTTTGTCACTGCCTGGGAGACAAGTGACCAAGTGGCTTGTGGCCTCCATCCACTTCCAGCTGCTCCAGCAGCAGGACCGCAGGTGGGGTGGGATTTGGCAGACATGCTGCCTGGCTGACTGCTCGGGCGGTCCCCACGCACCCACACCGGCCTTTGGCAGAGCGACTGCTGGGAAGTCCACACAGCCGGCCTGCAGCCGCACTGCCAGCCCGGTCCCCAGGCCCATGAAGGGCTGTGGGACCTGCTTTTCATTGTGAAAGTCTCACTGAATTCAGGGGAAAGAAAACAAGAGAGCTGTTCAAAAATCATTTATTGATAGGGAATTCTCACCATATCAAGTGGGGAAAGCACACCAAAGCAATTTATATAGTATAGTATGATCCCAATTTGTGAAAATTCTTAGATTTGTAAACATCTATTTGTGTATCCTAAGAAAGATGCCTAGTTCACTGTTATTCAAAATATCTGAATATAGAACTCAATATGCATTTGTCCTCAAACATGTCCTTACAAGCTGCATCCTCCCTTTTTTTGGTGGGGATCGTCATACCTAGTGGTGCTTAGAGTTGGTGCCGGCAGTGCTGGGGAGCTGGTTCTGTATGCCTTCAGCAGTGGGTCAGCTACCTCCCGGCCCCCAAACTGCATTCTTTATGTAATAGAGGAAAAGCAAGCTTCCTGAAAGTGTCTGCACGAGACCTTTCTCCAGGAAAGCCCAAAATAGGGCTCGGGCCTTTAAAGCAGGTGAACTGCAGCTCAAGGTTGCACTGTGTAGGTGTGTGAGGAAAAAGCGGGTGTGCAGTAACCATCGCCCCAAACGTTTCTCAGTGGAGGTTGGTGGAGAAGCAGAGACAGGGTCTCAGATGAGCAGGCTCACTTCAAATCATGCCGCTGGGAACTGAGCATGGGCCGAAATGTGGACACGGCTGCTCTTTCTGACAGTGGGAAAACCCTGGCGCCCTGCCCCAGAGAGCAGGATTCTCACCAGTTTGGCTCCAAAACTCTTGCTGCGAGGCCTCTCTCCTCAGAGACGTGAACACGACATGCCAACGCTTCCCCCCTGGAGGTCAGTATGGTACCCCATGTTCCCAAGGCAGCCGGTACCTCTCCCTGTCTCCCATGTCCTATTTTCTGTCAGTCATCCCCAGCTGCTGCTTGCTGACAGGGGTCCAAAGTGAACACTTACTTGTCCCGTTCTGGAGCAACCCACTTAACAAGCTGCTCTCTGAGGAAAAGGACCAGCCTTTGGGGATCATGGGCTGTGGGGTGTGTCAGCCTGGGCGCCACTGTGCCACTCTGTGCTCAGCAGACAGGTAACTCAGAACCCCACACTGCTTCCTGCCCACTCACGCCTGTGCCACAGCCTCGGAGCTGGTGCTGTTGTCTCACTGTGCCAAGGACGGGTAAAGGCAGCAAGGCCTGTTCAGGCCTGCACATGGCCGGGCTGGCAGGGGACACCCTCCCCTTGTCTACAGAAGTCCTGAGAGTGTGAGGGACTCTGGCTTAAACATAGAATTGCCTAAAGGATGACCAGTGGCATCGGGAAAAGCTGTCAGAATGGCAGCTCCATATATGATGGCAACCTGAGTTTGGAGTCATGAAGTTCAGAGAGAGAAAGGGTCAGCAGACAGATTCATTAGTTGAAGACCCACTGGAGGTCAAAAGCTGAATGTCTTCGAATGTCGGACAGGAAAAAAGAGGCCAGAGGAAGGGCATCCCGCCAGCCAGGCCTCGTATCAGGGAGGCCAGCACAGACCACCTCCGGGGTCCCCCTGTCCTGTTGCCAGAGTAGGAATCGGAGAGAAACCTGCATCTGGCGTGGGCAGGGACCAGCTCAATGACGTGGCAGTTCAGGGCTCAGGCAGCTGGACCGTCTACAGCAGGCAATGATGCTTCTCAGCTCAGGGAATGCAGAAACACTGTGGCCCCGCCAGCTCTCAAGAGAGCAGAGGTTGGTGTGAAACTCCCGGCCTTATGTGCTAATCACCACTAGTCACTCCCCTGCAGGGCCTTCCCCCAGGCTGACAGGCCCCTAGGACCAGGACAGGGTTCTCCGCACATAGGGTGACACCTGTTTGGTGACTAGTTTGCTTTTCAACCTCTGGACGCAGCAGGTGCTGCCAGCCGGCCCTCCGCCCACGCCTGGCCATGCTCAGGCAGACGGATGACTCCTTAGTGTGACAGATGGCAGCTGTCACCAACTCTGACCTGTTGGCAGTGGCTTCCTGGAGCTCCGGGCTGAACCTCATGAAACCCGAGCGTCTGGAGCTCTGTGGTGACTGGACCTGCACGCAGGTGGGGAGTGACCCTCTGTGCCCCTCCCAGTGCCTCAGAGGGCAGCAACCCTGGGGTGGGTGAGTGAAGACAAGGAGACAACCGGCACTGCTGCTCCACAGCACAGGGTCAAGGCAGGAGGCCGGAAAGAGCAGGGCTGGGGCCTCAGCCTGAAACCACGATCATTCAGCTGCTCCTGGCTTGTCCCACACGCATCGTCACCGCCAGTCCAGTGATTCAGATCTACAATATAACACACCTGAGGGCAAAGCCAGGCACCTTCACGAGGTGCCCAGGGCACCCCGCTTTGCTCCTGGAGGATCAGGCAGCTGGCGCCAGACGCTGCCCACATCATGGGGGACACTTGTGACATGGTATGAGGAACCCCATGGCCAGTTTGAGATCAGGTGCCTCACAGCATGGGCCACAATGACAGCTCAGCCGACTGGTGCCAGCCCCAGAACCTGTCCATCAGCTCCCTCAGGCCATAGAGGGACAAGCAGGACCCAGACAGGCAGCCTTTCACACCATGCCAACCTGCCTGGGTCTGTCTGGAGTCTGAGGACCACGGGGGTCTGGCCTGGCGGGGAGGTGGCAGCAGGGACCTTCAGTGGCAGCCGCAGGCCCTGACCACCATGTTGCGGTGCTTGCGCAGGATGACATTGTTGCTGCTGTCGTAGTAGAGCACGGAGGTGGCGCTCAGCTTGGTGGGGGCACAGCACGCCTTGGGGACCACATCTGGCTTCATCAGGTGCACCTGGCAGTGGCAGAGGCCTGAGCTGGGCGAAGCCCAGACCTCCGATGCCCCCCACCCTGGGCTCCCTATCGCCCCTCTCTCTGCAGCCAGGGTGGTACCAAGACAGAAGCCACATGCTTCTGCTGAAACTACTTTGAGGGTGCCCAGCACCTCGCACACCTGGGGACCCTGGACGTCTCCGCTTCTCTCTGCTGCATCCTCTGTGTGCTTGTCCACACTGGCCGTGTCTGGGCCGCCTGCCCCCACCCTAATGAACCTGTGGGTGTCAGGGAGACCTGAAAGCCCAGGCCCCTGGGTGTGGTGGACACTGGATTTTGAGGGACTCAGCCCCCAAGAGTACCCCCTGAGGTGAGGGTCAATGAGGAGACAGGGGTGCTGAGGGACAGGGAAGACAGGACAGAGACTGGGGACAGAGACTTTCCCTTCTCCAACTCACCTGGACCCACCCGATAGGGACTGTGAGGCCGGGGTGTGGTCCAAGGGTTGGGGGCACGTGGTCCCCTGGCACACACAGGAGCCTGAGAGAACAGCTCACTGACCACACAGAGGCTCCCCAAGCCATAGGGACCTGCAGCTCACAGCAGCCCGTCAGAGGTCCCTGCATGAAGAGCAGGGGACTGCAGCCGCCTTCTCCCTCGGTCCCGGTTCCTACCCTGGCACAGACACTTCAGGACTGAGTACTCAGAGCTGCCCAGAATGACCCTCAGGCCTATGAGACAGACCCTGCCCGCCCAGCTGCAACCCTCGCCCCGCCACCCAATCACACCCCCCCTGCTGGTTCAGAACACACCAGCTGCCCTGTGCTAGCTGCTGTCTGGATGTTCCTCCTCCTGCCACCAGGACTTTCCTCACAGGCGCCTCCCGGCTGTTCCGTGCTCCCTCAGCCCCCTTGGCTGCACCTGCATGCGCCCAGCAGAGTCTGCGCTCACCCTGGGCGTGGGGAGACAAGTCCTGGAGTGCAGGCACAGTCAGCACCTGCCCCTCATGCCGCTCAGCCAGGACTAGCACCCCAGCGTCACAGCGTCGCTCACCCAAGCTGCTCCCTGGAGACCCTCTGGTGGGCGCAAACCTTAGTGAGGGCTGAGCAGGGAAGTCCCGTGCCAGGGGAGGAGGGGTGGTGGTGGCACTATTTTTTGCTTTTTAGGTCACACCCGGCAATGCTCAGGGGTTTCTCCTGGCTCTGCACTCAGGAATTACTCCTGGCGGTGCTCGAGGGACCATATGGGATGCTGGGATCGAACCCGGCCAGCACGGACCGGCGCGTGCAAGGCAAATGCCCTACCCGCTGGGCTATCGCTCCGGCCCCCTATTCTTGCTCTCGCACTTGTTCTCTAAGGCACTACCTTTACACAGTACTTCCTGGCTCAAGGAGAGGCTCAGGATGCTGGTTATGCGCAGAGTCTAGGTAGAATGTTCTAGAACGAAGCCCCCACTGAAGAATCAACAAATGTTTAAAATAGAGCAACAATGACAGAAACTTCTGGGGCATTTATAGGTACCCAGCTCCTGAGTTCTGTAAGGACAGAAGTCACAGAGGCCTAGAAATCACCGAGTCGAGCAGCCAGTGACAGTACAGTGAGTGAACTATTTGCTTTGCATGCAGCTGACCCTGTAGCTAGCACCACACATGGCCCCTGGAGCCCCACCTGGATGATCCCTGAGCACAGAGCCAGGAGTACCTGAGCACAGCCAGGTGTGGCCCCAAAATGAAACAAAACAGAGCTGAAAGGACCAGCAAGAGACACAGAAAGAACAGCAGGGCTACTGCTCTCCCAGAAGTGACCCCAGCGACTCTATCTGGGCAGTCGTGGATGACACATGCATCGTGTCATCAGAACGAGGATGGTAGGTCCCACACGCAGGGTTTGGAGCATTTGGGCTGTGAAAGGCTCATCTGTGCTATGATGGCAAGTGCGGTGGGATACACACGAGTCCCACTGATGAATATGAGTGTCCTCTGTGGTGCGGGCCTGCTGTGTGTGCCTGCGGGCCTACGGTGTCATCTGTGTGTTTGTGCCCTGTAGGCCTGTGTGTCTGCGTGTGTACACATGGGGCCTTCTGTGTGTGTATAGGAGTAGCCCCACTGTGTATGTGAGTGGGCATGCTGTGGGCATGAGGATAGACCCAGGATGCATGTATGTGAGCATGCATGGAAGCCTGTTGTTCACTGTTGAGCGACACTGTCAGTTTGAAGGGAGGGGGTGTACACAGTGTGATGGTGTATGTGTGTACATAGTGTGATGCAGTGTGTGTACCAGTGTGATGGTGTATGTGTGTGCACAGTGTGATGGTGTATGTGCATATATGGCAGTGTGTACATGTGTGATGGTGTGTGTATACAGTATGATATGTGTCTTTGTGTGCAGTGTGGTGGGGTATGTGCTTACATGGTATGATGGGGTGCATGTATTTACAGTCGGTGTGATGGGTTGTGTTTACACAGTCGGTATGATGGGGTATCTGTGTTTACACAGTCGGTGTGATGAGGGTGTCTATGTATACATAATCAGTGTGATGGGGTGTCTGTGTACACAGTCAGTGTAATGGGGTGTCTGCATGTCCGGGTCTAGAGGGTCTGTGCAGCTCAGTCTCCTGGGGACCAGCTGGGACAGGTGGCTGGAAGTGCATGGCTGCACAGGAAGGAGCCCCTCTGAGGAGCTCCCCTGAGGCGCGAGTGGCACCCCTTCCCTCCGGGTGTCGCGGGCGCAGGTACTGACCAGGGACTGCAGGATGGCGTGGTTGGTGGCGTTCATGCAGGAGTCCAGTGGGAAGGCGCACTCCCCTCACAGTAGTAGGCCGAGTAGCCCTGGGGGCGTGACCCAGTCCTGGGGAGGCGGGAGGAGATGAGTCCCATCATGGGCCCTAGGGCTGCCCCGTTTCATGGCAGCAGCCTCAGCCCTGGGCCAGCGTCCCCCGGGGTCTGAGCCCCAGCTGACCCTCAGCAGCGGGCTGGGCCTGCACAGCCTGTTACCCGCGGTGCCCTCCCCCCGCCCACCCCTGTTGCCTGTTGCTGCGGTGACAGCGCATGCCCAGGTCCTGCTGTCCCCTCACTCCTGGCAGCCCTGGCAAGATGACTGAGGGTCAGGGCTGTGCTCTCGTTATGAAAGCAAACACTTTCCCGTACCACATGGAAACAGACGAAAAGGCCTAGGAGGAAACCAGCTACCCTGCCCTCTCCCTGGAGAGCCCATGACTCATGGGGTGACCTGTGAGAAACGAGTCCCCCAACCCTCTCCCTAGAGAGGCCCGTGACCCATGGGGTGAGGGAAGAGATGTGGGGAGCTCACCAGCCAGCCGAGGTCCTGGAAGCTGACGTAGAGCTCAGTGCCGTCGGCAGACCTGCCGGCCACCAGGGCGTGATGCGCCATCTGCAGGGACAGGCGTGGGTCTTTACGGGTATTGAATAGGGGGTGTTCTGACAGGCACACTTGTCAGCCGAGTGTCTATCCCACAGCTGTGTGGGACCCTCACAGCCTCACATCCCTGGGGGCCCCAGGGGCCCCTCCTCCTTCCAGGCTCACCCCGCCTCTCCTGCCAAGCCCTCCCAAGGCTCCAGGAGTCCCCGTGAGGCCACAGGGCTGACTCCAGGAGGAGCGGCGGAAGGCGGTTCAGTATCCACCTGTGAGGTCACTTCTGAGTGAAGAGCTTTGGGCAGGTGTGGGCAGAGCCCAGGGCTGTGGCATGGCGTCGCCCTGAGACAGGCACTGCGTGTGACAGCTGAGGAAAGTCTAGAGCCTGGGGAGGCCCAACAAGGGGGCATCTGTGGGGGGAGCCTGGGGCAGAATAGTGGCTGGGGGGGTCCCCATGAGGGCCAGGAGACCTGTGGCTACCACCTGCTCTCAGGCCCCCGCCCATCCCCCATCGGAGCCTCACCAAAGATCCCTGGAAGGCGGCTGATGTGCGGCAGCTCATTGGTTTTCTTCGAGGGCCTCCTCTTCAGGGGCCGCGGTGCCCGAGGGGCTCGAACGGAGCTGGGGGGTCGCCCTGAAGAAGGTGACCATGAAGGGCTGTTGGGAGCGTGGCGCTCGGGCGTCCCAAGAGACCGGCCAGACCAGGATCCACGCTGCGCCCTGAGACGAGGAGAGAGGGTGGTCACTCGAGGTGGCCCCTGCATGTGGACAGGGCAGGGGCCTTGGCTGGAGTGGCCAGAAGCAGGAGGCCCAGGACCTAAGTGACCCCCTGGCCTTGGTTTCCCCATCTGAGGGGCGCCCACGTGCAGCCCCAGCCCTGGCTGCAGGTTTGAAGGAACTGGGGTCAGGGTGAGAGTTTGGTGGAGTCACCCAAATGCCAACTGTGCACCCGACAGTTCCCAGGTCTTTGCACGGTCCCCAGAAATGGAGGGTCCGAGACAGCCCCGTCACTCTGCCAGGGACTCTCAGGCCCAGGCCCCACCTGGGTCTCCAAACTGAGACCCTGTTTCTATCTGCAGGGCTGAGCAGCGCTGCTCTGGGACGGGCCCCGCAGCGGGGCCCCAAATGGCCCCGACATTCACGGGCATGACCAGGCTAAGCGGCAGAAAGACCAAGCAGAGTTCCAGAGTGAGGTCTGCCAGGTGGGTCTCACTCCAGAGAGTTCCTGCCCACCAAGGCCATGTGAGTGGTAAAAACTAGGGGGTACTGGGGCCAGAGAGGAAATACAGTGGGAAAGTGCTTGCCTTGCACACAGCCTACCTGGGCTTAATCCCTAGCACCCCATAGCACCCTGAGCACCACCAGGAGTGATTCCTGAGCTCAGAGCCAAGAGTAAGCCCTGAGCACCACCAGGTGTGCAGAGGGCTGCAGCTAGTGTGAAAGGAAGGTCCTGGGTTCAAACACTGGAAGGAGGAGGATAAGAGAAAGTCGGCTGGAATAACCGTTGGCAGCACACTTTTCTCGGGAGCTGCAGCTGGACGTGCAGTTTATCTTCCTGGATTTGACGCCATCTCCACTTTCAGACTAAGCAAGCCATGGAAAGCAGATGAATAAGCCACTGATAGAACCACCTTTCTGTCCCTTGTGTTCAAAGTGACACCATTTCTTTAGTTGTTGAGGCAATATCATAACTATATCTTTAAAAAAGTCATAAGAAATAGAATATTCTTAAATCCTTTCCACCACTTTCCTATGTTATTTTCATTTTAGGGTTTTTTTTGTTGTTGTTGTTATTTTTTTTTGTTGTTTGCTATTTTTTGTTGTTGCTATTTTTTATGTCTGAGAGACAGACATGGGGCAGAGCTGCTACTGGCTCTCCCTGTGCCCAGCCGCTCATGAGGTGCCCGGGAGGGATGGCGGGTTCTAGCCCTGGCCCACCACTCCAGCAGAGTCTCACAACAAGCCAGATGACCCCCCACTCCATGAGGGCCGCCATTTTCCACATTCGGACTTCCGCCTCATCAGAACTCCACCCAGCAGACCAGCCTATCACAGCCCGGCTCGCACGGCTGCGCCGGTTCATCAATAAATGATGGATTTTTAGATGACTACAAGAGTATACTACCCGCACGGCAGAGCCTGGCAAGCTACCCACGTAGTATTTGATATGCCAAATACCAGTAACAGTTATAGACCTCATTCCCATGACCTGGTATTTGATATGCCCAAAACAGTAACAATAATGGACCACATTCCCAATGAATGGAGTCATTACTGGTGCCCGCTAGAGCAAATCGATGAGCAACAGGAAGACAGGTGATAAAAGACAGGTGACAGGTGAATATAGTATATTATTTCAACATATAGATATATACCCCAGCAGAGCCTCACAAGCCAGACGCCCCCCTCACTCCATGAGGACCTCCATTTTCCACATCCGGACTTCCCCCTCGTCAGAACTCCACCCAGCAGACCAGCCTATCACAGCCTGGCTCACGGGGCTGCTTGCAGCCACGCCGGTTCATCAATAAATGCTGGATTTAGAGATGACTACAAGAGTATGCTACCTGCACGGCAGAGCCTGGCAAGCTACCCGTGTCGTATTTGATATGCCAGATACCAATAACAATTATAGACCTCATTCCCATGACCTGATGGAATGGTTTGAGGCTCTTCATGTTCCTGGAGCAAGCAGGTGCCCTTGGGCTCTACTTGCATGAGACAGGTCATAGGGAGATGTTACTGGTGCCCGCCGAAGCAAATGGATGATGAACGGGAAGACAGCTCTTTGGGCCACCTCCAGCCACTCAGCACTCCTGGATCTGCACTCAAGGATCACTCCCGCTCAAGGGACCATGTGGGGCACCTAATCCAGGTCCGCCTCATGCAGCTAAGTACCCTACCCACTGTACTATTTCTTCAATGCTTTCTGGGGTATTTTCAGGGGTATTTTTCCTGTCAATTTAAGTTTTATATAGTGAGTATAACAGTACAAGTTCTTTTTTGTTCCCCCTCATTTAGAAAAAGAATGAAATGTCAAAATGTTTCAACTATGAACATTTAAACTACATAAAATTTTTGAATTGTTTATTTAGACATTAGGCTATTTCTCAACATATTTCCATTTTCATGATAAAGATGATAGAACCTAACTTTTTTAATGTGGATCACAACCCAATGTTGATTGTGAAAATTTTGGGGTTGGCAACAGTAAAAGGTTCTGATTGTGCAAGGACCAAAAATTAATTCAAAAATCAACCTCATAAAGAACTGGAGGTGCTTCTGGGATCACTGACCCACGTGAGAAATGTGGCGTTTCTCAGCAAACCACTGTGAGCAGGAAATGTCTGAGAAGCCCGGTGACAGCCTCAGCAACTCCCCTCTGAAGGGCTCCACACACAGGACTGCAGTGCTACACTTTTCTCCCCTCCTGGCTGCTGCCAAGAGAGAACCTTGCACACGCCTGCTGACACTGCTTGCACACTTCTGTGGACCCTGTACTTTGGTTATTATGGCACCAGGGTCACATGCAGCAGCCCCTCCAGGGTCACACTGGAGATGGGGGTGGTTTGGGGACCAACACTCAGCCCTGTGCCTTGAGTTTTTATAACTCTTAAAATACAGTGTCAATTTCCACGTTCATGTACATATCACCTCAGAAACACAAATACACATACCAACGTGTGTATATGGTGTACACAGTGTATGTTGGATGACAGGCTTAGCTAGCTTGGGAGCTTTGCTGTTGTTTCCACCCACCCTTAATCTATTTACATGTTCTTTTTTATTTACATGTTCTTAAGCCAGGGTTCATATTAATGAGATCTTTCTTCTGTGTAAATACCGATGGAAGGTGTGGCAGTTACAGAAGTCACCTTGACGAATGAGTATCTTCTGACTTATTATTATACATCTACTAAGACTTCTATGTTATCTAGATTGGACAAAACTCCTCTTTATACCCACTGAACCCAGCGTGGAACAGTTAGAATTTACCAGGAAACTACCACCCTGGCTACACTGAGACTATGTTGAGACTTTAAGATTATAGGAAGGATCATACTAGTTTGCCCTCATGCAGGCAAGTGTAACCCTTTCAGTATACAGAGATTGAGATACTCAGAATCACCCTAGTGCAGATAATAAATAAGAAGAACCTTGTGGGTACCATCTATATTATATGAAGCTCATGAAGTTAAGATGTATTACGTTATACCAGCCCCCTCCAGTGTTTTACATAAGAGATAATCTCAGAAGAAGGGATTAGTCCTTGGCATAATCCTTTGTTTATACTTATAATAGGGTGTGGTACCACCCTTCTACACTTCCACTATCTAGAAGCTGTTTAGGGTTCTTTGTTGACAGGACCCTCCCCTATGTATGTATATACAGTAACCCTCCCAGTATACCAAAGTAATCCTAACTTTGTATACACCAAAGTTAGGATTACTTTGGTGTATACAAGGGGACTAACTTGATGCACCTGCCCCCCTTTTTTGGGGTAGGTCTCCCTCTGGTAGGACTCTCTTCTGGTGGGACTCCTTTCTGGTAGGATCCTCTTTGGAGGGAGACTTGGGTTCTCGTGTATGGTCTAAGTTCTGACCAGAGCTAGAGTTCTTTCATTATATTGGATTGTGGTGGTAGAGCTTTTGTACTATTAAAAGCCTTTTTGGAACTACACTGGACTCCTGAGTCTTCATCCGTTCCCAGCGGCCTTGGAGGTAGAAGAGAACTTCTGTCCTGATACTGTTGGGGACCCCAGCGGCTCCCCGACACGTGTACATGTGTATTCAGTTTATTCCACAGGTCTAAACTCCATTACACAGTAAAGGTCAAGAGCACTGTCAGCTCCACCCAGTTGAGCTGTGCTTAAGTTCATGCCCATGGGCCATTGCTAACTAACAACTAATCAACCCACAGACCAACCTTTGACCACTGACAACACCTGCCACAAACCACTGGGCCGGTCCCATTAGGGTTCTGCTTGGGAACACCCTGAGAGGGAGCTGACAGGGAAGGAGGCCTGAGACATGCCACAGGGAGAGCTGAGTCCTAGGGTCTGGGGTCCAGTTTCATCCTGAGGAAGCAGCAGCAACACAAGGCCTCTGGGCCGCAGGTACTCATGGGCACCCGCCGAGAAGAGGCAAAGGCCAGTATCCACGGAGGACAAGGCAATGGTGACGAAGACAGGGATGGATGGATGAGGCTACGGATAGAATTCTAGGGGCTCTGCTAAAAGCACACCCTCTGCAAGCTGGTTTCCTCCCAAGTTACTTGCTGTGTGGGCCTAAGCGTTGTGTGGCAGACATGAATTTACACCAAGGTTTGTTTTATTTTTTTGTTTTTTGTCTGCCAGACAGAGGGAAAAGACCCTTTTCGACCAAGAGAGCCCCAAGACAGCCACCACCCACATCCCAGGTCCTGCCGAGCACATCAGTTGAACGGAGGTGACGGCCCCGCGAGGCGAGGTCAGGGCTCCCCACACCTCCCCTAGGATCCGCATTCCTCACACCTAGGAAGTTCCCTGCCCAAGAAAATGAGCTCAGAGTCCAAAAGCATTTTTCTCTTGTCCAGTCAGGATGTTGGCACTTGCCACATTCGCAATAAAAAAGCAAAGGTGGGGTCTGCTCTTCCTCTAAATTCCCTCTGTTGAGACTGACGTCCATCATTGTCTCTGGCGGGGCTCTGGACTGGGTGATAATCTGGATTGGTCAAGCCTTCTTCCTCTGGGCAGCCCTAAACTCAAACCTCAGAAAACGACGTTCCTGTCCCCTTTTCATCCACACAGCATTGACACTCTTCCAGGTGAGCAGACGAGGGACAAGGTGTCCTGTGTCCTTCCTCAGGACGCCTCAAAGTCCCACCCACCTCAGCCCTCTGCTCAAGTAATTCCACGCCGCCTTTTCAGCGATGGCTCAGCCCGCACTGCTTCCCAGCACACGGCACATTTCTCCAAGGCCTGGGGTTCACTGGACTTCGGGCAGTGCTCCACAGGGACTACCACTCTGGGCCTGGACCAAATTCATCGTACCCCATTCCTTTCACCTCTCGGGAGCATCCCGTTGGCAGGTCACCTACAGGGCTCCTAGGATGTGAGGCTGAGGTGGCCCCTCAAATGAAAGCAGAGTCATCAATGGGGGAAACAGCAGCCCCAGGGAAATGGGGGGGCTCTGCTTCTGTCAGCTGGGGTCTGTATCCACCTCTCCTCTTGGGGGAACCACCTGGATCCAGCTTCCCTAGTCCTTGCTGGCCATCAGAGGGACTTGGTGTCCAGGTGGACACCTCTGTCCTCAAATTCAAGAGTGACAGAGCAAGGATGCGCGGGCTCCTCACGTCAGTCCAGACGGGTGACCCCTCTACTCTCCCAGGAGTCCAACAGGGCGTTTCCCTCACAGCCTGGCCCTGTGAGCTCAGGAATTGGATGTTTCCGGGTTACAAGTCCCACGGGATGAAACTCCTGCTGCATCTCTGCAGGGTCACCTTCATCCTTTCACAGAAGCAAACCCCCAACAGCTGTGCCCTGCAGCTCCCTCCCTGGGCACTCGTGATGGTCTGTGACCTCCCAGCCTCATGGTGCCAGGGGACAGCCAGGCTCCACCTCTAGGCCAGAGAAAGGGGAGATGATGGATCATCTTCCTTCCCCCACCATGGGCCTTGATTGGACACCTGCCAATGAGGCATCTTTTGATCCTCAAATCCTGCCCTGCTGTCTTGATGCCTGGGATGTAGGGGGCTCCCCTACCTACACTCACCGAATGAGCAAAAGCTCAAATCCTCATCCTAGAGACATCTACACCTTGGCAAGTTAGGAGATGGAGCAGCTCCAGCGGAAGCTACAGAGTTGGGGGACTCTGACCCACAGCAGGGGGTGATGCTCCCCTTGTGCCCCGCCTGCACAGACCCCCAGGAGGCTGCTTCCGAGATGAACCAGGGCGCCCGTTTCTTGAGGGAGGGGAAACAATGAATCTCTCAGTGACTCTCAAGCTGGCTCTGGGACAGGAGGGAAACCCTCTGGGGGCCTCAGTGCTTCCCTCCTGACCCTCTGCGGCTCTGAGCAGGGCACTCACCACCCCCGCACAGCTGACGAGGAGGTGGCCGGAGACGGGGGCTCCAGCTGAGCATGCCACAGGGCCCAGGGAAGCACTGGTGACCCTCCCAGTCCTGCTCTTACCATCGTCGGTCTCCACAAAGACGCGGAGTCCCAGGTCCTGGTTGCGGGTCAGCAGCCAGCGGTCACTGGCTGCTGTCACGTCCAACACCAGCCAGCCTCGTCCCCAGCTTGGAGCGCCTGAAGATCCAAAAACAACAAGTCAGACTCCCTGTGGACACGAAAGAACAATTAACGGGGCTGAGGATGGCACCGCTCCCGCTTCCAGTACCCCGGGATGGGTTGAGGGTCTCTGCCCCTGGCTCTGAGCTGGGCCTCTCACGGGCCTGGCTCACTCCACCCACGGTGCCTGCAACTCCTGCCCGTGCTCTCCCGAAGATGAGCACTGAGTCTATATACAGAGGGGCTACTGCACCCATGTGAAAGTGGGGAAACTGAGGCTCAAGCTCAGCACTGACCAAGGCCCCACAGCCAGGACAGGCTGGGTCTCTCCTCGTGGGCCCTTGGACAAGTGTCTGTCCCTATAGTGGGCTCCCAGGAGCTCCCCTGGCCCCTGGAAAATGCCCCTGGGGCTGGTACCTGTTGGGCTGTTCCTGACCACCTCGAACATGCTGACGTGGAGGGTCTGGTTGAGTGGACGGGAGCTGGGCAGCTTGTAGATCCGGAACTCGGCAGCTGTGACTGCCTCCCGCCGGGATCTGGGTCAGGTCAAAGAGGAACTCCTTCCAGTGCGGCTCCTGCTGGCCCAGGGGACGGTCACGCTCCACTGCAAGAGAAATTGGGGTCACTTGGGTGCTGCTGGGCTCAGGCTCAGGTGGGCACAGCCAGGGGAAGTTGGGGATCTGGACAGGCTGGGTCGACCGCTCTCTCCTTGGGGACAGACATGCCTGAGGTTGTCTTGGGGTCGGGGGCGCCTGGAGACTGAACAGAGTGGGGCAGGCATGGAGGGACCCAGCACAAGGCAGGCGCCAGCTAGGGCAGCTTCCTCTGGCCTCAGCCGCTACCCAGCCTGCCCCCCACTTGGCCCCCTGTCCTCCCTCTGAGACCCAGACATGAAGCCTCGGAGCAGACAGGACTCAGCAGACCCTGCTGGGGGGTGGGCAGTAGGGAATGGGGAGGCATAAACTGCAGTTCACACTGGAACCCAGCGCTGAGGGTGACAGAGAAGCTATCACACGGCCAGGGAGAAGGCCCCTCCAGAGAATGGGCCAGGTGAACCAGGGCCTGGAACTGTGGCACAAGCAGGAAACCCAACCATCAACATGCTGCGAGGCCTGCTGGAGTGTGGGAACAAAGGATGGAGCTAGGATCTGAGCAGGCTTCCTGGAGGAGGGGACATCTGGGCTGGCCTTGAAGGCTGGGGCCGTCTTGGGGGAGAAGGGGCAGGGAGGAGTTCTGGGAAGAGGGCACATCGCCACAGGTGTGCAGGGTAGGGACTGGGCACGCTGATCTGGCTGGACTGTGCTCTAAGGAGCCTGCATTCTGGCCCATGGGACGGGTCCCAGGTAGAGGGGGGGGGGGGGGCAACAGAGCAAAGCCTGAGGAAGGGAAGGCACAGGCTGGTGGGGAACCTGAGGTGGGGCCCAGGGGGTGTGGAGCCCTGACAGTCAGGGCGGGGGCCGCGGCTGCAGGATCAATCCCACATTTCCCGCTGCCCAGAAATGCCCAGGACGGTCTATTTTGGGTGTTCGCTTTGGCCTCCTGTCCCTTTCACACACTGAAAATCTGTTTCCAGAAAGCAGGGGTGGGGGCCACCCAGTGCCTTCCTCCAAGCCCAGCACTGAGATTTTAATGACACGTCTGAGTCTTTTAAAAGATTCCCACTCTGGTCACTGGGCTTGGTGACCACAAGTCACCAGGCTGGTGGCAGGGCCGGATGTGGGAAGTGTTTCCTGCCTTGTGGGGATCAGGTAGAGGGACAGCTGGGCACAGCTGTGCTGGGCAGGTCGCAGGCAAGTGGGGACACATTCTTCATGATCAGACCAAGGAGAGAGAGGCAAAGATCCCATGTGGCCTGGGCCGAAAGCTTGGCAAAAAGACCTATCCCCTAGAATCTGAATCTTTGCCAGGCTCCCCAAAGCAACTGGGATGGGGATCCCCACGAGCAGGGCCAGAAGAGCTACACGGCTGTCCCCTCCCCCAATCTCTCCAGCTTTGGGGACAGATCTGTGACTCAGGTGGGTTGGACCCCGAGAGCAGGCTGTGTGACACCCCTGCTCCAGGATGGACCACGTCAGGCTATCACTAGGGGTGCCCCAGAGAGAGGCCAGGAGGCTCAGGCATGCGTCCCACCTACAGGCGCCTCATCTGTGGAGGGATGGGTGATGTATCCTGGGGCTCCCTGGGAACCTGTCTGCCGGCTGAACGTGCTTGTCCGTGGGATCAGAGGCGGGAGCTACTACAAGCTGCCTGCACTGCCCCTCCCCCAACCTGGGCGTCCCGCCTAACTTTCATCCTGTGGGTTTGCCCACAGGGTACCCAGGAATGGCTGTAGAGGGGTGAACCCTGCCTGGCTGCTTGCCACCCGCATGAGGAAATAATTTTTCTCCAACCTGTGATGCTCCCCGAGTTGTAGAACCAGATGAAGAAAGCCACTCCTTTCTCTGACCATCATGGGGCCTGGGAGAGGCCTCCTGAAAATGTGCAGCTCTCTCTGCGCTGCTGCTCTGAGTTAGGAGAGCTCTTCCCGGCTCAAAGGCTCTGAGGAGGCAGCTTCTGCCACCTCGTTCTCCCATGTTCCCTGTGCAGATCAAGCTCACTACGCCAGCGAGGCAGCTTGGAGCAGCCAAAAGTACTGAGCAGCGGCCCCGGCCCTCCTGCATTTCCCTCCCAGCCTGCAGGCTGCGGACACACACGTACTGCCAGGCAGGAGTGTGGGGAGAGCCTGAGCCTGAGCCGCTGTCTCCCAACCTGGGATGCCATCAGCACGCGAGGAGCAGAGAGAGGAGATTGTTGGAACTTTTCCCAAAATAAAAGCCGACTACTAGCTCAATTACTTATTCAGTTTATAAATAATTCAGCTGGGACGGGGGTACACTCAGTGGTACTCAGTTTACTTCTGGCCCTGCACTCAGACACTTCTTGTGATATTCAGGCAACCACATGTGGTGCCAGGGATTGAACCACAGTGAACCACAGTGCTGAACCAGCAGTGTGCAAGCAAGAACCTCAATCCCTGCACTGTCTTACCAGCTCCACAGTTCATAGTTGTTTTATTGGGGGTGGGAGCATGCAGGTGGAGGGGCTAGACCACACCCAGTAGTGTTCAGAGATTACTCCTGGTTCTTCCATCAGGAATCAGTCCTGGTGGGACTTGGGAGACCAAAGTGCCAGGCCTGCTCTGCTATCTCTCTCATTCCAACAGTTCAATTTTTTTTTTAAATTTCACTCATTTGTAGCCACTTGCCTGGCAAGCTCCCTGTGTCATATTTGATATGCCAAAAGCCAGTAACAATTATAGACTCATTCCCATGACCGGAATGAATGGTTTGAAGCTCTTCGTGTTCCTGGAGTGAGCAGATGCCCTTGGACTACACTAGCATGTGACAGGATGTATGGAGATGTTACTGGTGCCTGCTCGAGCAAATGGATGAATGGGAAGACAAGTGATATAAGTCATGAGAAAGCAGCATACCCATCAAAAGCCATTTCAAGGGAAAACTTGGCGTCTGCAAGGTGTCTGGCTATGTAAAATAACGATAAAAAAAAAAGAATACAGTATTCAGCCATACTCAACAGTTCAAATTTTAGATAAACAAATCACATTATTGGTTTTGTCTTTTGTTTTGGGCACTGGGGTACAGCAGTGAAGAAGGGGAGCCAGCACTACAATGTAGGAGAGAGAAACAGAACAGGAATGCACACTCATTTCTACTAGAAGTAAAGCATAGTGGGCCATGAGCTCAAGAACAATGGAGAAGGGACGGAGATTCTTCTCAAAGGGTACAGTCTGGCCTTCGGGAAGGAAATAGGTAAGAGGAGACACAGATATTTCCACACATTGCTGGAAGGAATGCTGTTCAGAGCCCCTGGCACTGTCCTTAGAAACCCCCTGGCACAATTACTTACCCACTTATCCTTGGATACAAAAATCCCAGAGACACACGGGCAAACATATAAAAAGAACACGCCAAGCCAGTCACTGGGAACAGGAGCAGACCAAGCTGCCTCACATTCAACTAGCACCCAGAATTTTATTTTCTGTACAATTATAAAGAGAGATACAATTATAAAGAGACTCACAGACATGGGGCAGAGCTGCTACTGGATCTCCCTGTGCCCAGCCGCTCACGAGGTACCCAGGAGAGATAGCGGGTTCTAGCCCTGGCCCGCCACCCCAGCAGAGCCTTGCAACAAGCCAGACGAACTCCCACTCCATGAGGGCCTCCATTTTCCACATCCGGACTTCTTTCTAGTCAGAACTCCACCCAGCAGACCAGCCTATGACAGTCCGGCTCGCGGCCGCAAGCGGCCACGTGGTTCATCAATAAATGCTGGACTTAGAGATGACTACAAGAGTATGCTATCTGCACGGCAGAGCCTGGCAAGCTACCCGTGTTGTATTTGATATGCCAAATACCAGTAACAATTATAGACCTCATTCCGGAATGGATTGAGGCTCTTTATGTTCCTGGAGCAAGAAGATGCCCTTGGGCTCTACTAGCATGAGACAGGACATATGGAGATGTTACTGGGGCCCGCTCGAGCAAATCGATGATGAACGGGAAGACAGTGAGACAGTGATACAGTACAATTATAAAAGCTGCCCAAAATATTCCAGTCCTGAACCTGCTTGAGGGAAACAGTAAATTAATTTCCTTTCTAACAGCCTTCATGAGGCTTTCAGAACAATTAATAATCATGATTCATCAATATCTGCCAACAGAATTTTAGTTCTCCAGTCCCTGTCAAAACTACCTCCGGTCAAAAACACCCTGTCTGTGGGGACAGCCCTCTGTGGGCAGGAGGCACCCTGGGTCAGGCAGCACTCTCTGACTGAGACCTACAGCTGTCGCGCCCTGAGCCCACCAGACCCAACCAACCAGGCTCAGCTCTTAGTCCCCAAACAATCGTATCAGTCTTGTTGCTGACCCAGAAGTAAGATTTGAGGTCAGTGACTGCAGAGAGAAGAGAACCTTCTGGCAGTTCTGATGCTCCGTCCTGCCCTCACACCCTTCCCAGTAAACCCCACCCCTGGCCCCTGCCCACACGGAACCTCAGTTGGACTCTGTTTCAGGCTGGCCCATTCTCGGGGCCTCCTGGGCCTTCTGGCAGAGGCACCATTCCCCAGACCCTCTTCAAAGCCCCTCTCCTGGGTCATCCCCTCCACCACGCCCAAGGCTACTTCCCCTCAGCCCAGCCCCCCATCTTCTGACCCTGTCCAAACAACCTGGTGGTCCCTCATTCCCTGGCCTGGATCTATGTCCCTTGGTCACCAGCCTGTCTGACTAGTCTGCTGGATGGTGAAGGCAAAACTATGAGGGGGAAAATGGAGACGCCCAGTGGCCTAACCAAGCCCCTGTACTCAGGGGACCCAGAAAAAAAGACCCAGGTTCCTTCTTTCTCTCCCTAGGACAGCCCTCAGGGCATCCTGGGGGCATCACCGCTTCTCACCGCTTCTCTGAGTGGCTTTCCTGTGGGGTGAGGTGGGGAACGCCCAGAAGCCACCCTGCCTCTCCTTGGCCTATTCCCTGCGGGGAAGTCGGGCTGCCCCAGGGCCCCTGAGGGGGAACAGGTCGTGCCTGTCTGGCTAGTCTGCTGGTGACCAACGCAAGGCACCCCCACCTCCAACCTAAAACCAGCCCCTGTGCAGCCCCTGGAGGAGGTGCAGCCCCATGACCTACTGAGCCTGCACCCGAAGGGGCTCCCTCACCCGAAATCCTGGTGCTGCCCAGGGCCCCAGGCTTCCTCTCTGAGGTATCTTTAGTCAGTTCTCATCAGGAACTTTTTCAAGAGCCGTTTCCATAAATGACTCTGTACTCATGATTACGGGGGCTGGGCCCAGACGCTTCCACCCAAAAATTAAAGGGGAACACCCTGCACGCTGTACCACATCAAGCCTGCCACGGCCAAAAATAGAGCCGAGGAGCTGAGAGCATGGATGCAGTCTCCAGTTCAGAGCTAGGGAATCTTCCAGAAGGATGTGGTCAGGTGACACATCCCCTCTGTCCCGTGAGGAGGAGGGGGCTGAACAGACTCCCCACCCTGTACCTCATCCTAAGGGGCACCCACTGGGGGAAGGAGTGGGCACATCCTTTTGGTGGGAGCTGGGCCAGAAGGGCAGAAGCTTGCCAGGGTCAGGTGCCAGGTGAGGGACCCCCCAAGAGACTCTGTCGCTGGAAGCCCCTGGAAAGGAGCAGCCTGACAATGCCTCAGGATGGCAGACGAGGGGCAGGACGGGGGTCCCCCTGTCGACAAGGTCCTCCTGTCACCTGGTGGCCTGAGGATGCAGCGAGAGCCATGTTCCTCCAGGCAGGGTCTGTGGGGCTGGGACTGCTCCCACCGGCAGCAGGCGGGTCTGGCTCGCTCCTGTGACCTGGCCAGGCCCGGTCTTCCTGGCTCTCCCTGCTTCCTGCTGCTCCCCTGTTTCCTCCACTCTGCCTCCCGGCCTGAGCACTGCCCGGGAAAGGGGGTGAGGAGGGAGTGCATCAAGACTCGGATTTACTACCTGCTCATGGTTTTCTGGGGAGAAGAAAAAGAGGAACCAGACACGTTTCTGAATTAAACTGGCAGAAACAGCTAGAGTCTTAAGAGAAACACACAACAATGAAGAGCCCTTGGGGAGAAGAACTCAGAGAATGCATCTAGTGGTGGGGGTTTGGAGTTGAGTGTGGAAGCGTTGTGACGTGCAGGAGCAGAGAAAGGCACAGAGCTCTTGGGCGTTGTGCTCGGCGCCGTCCTGTCATTTCCACTAACACATGCCCAATGATACCATTAATTGCTGCTACCTAATAATTCACCCCAAATGCAGCAGCTTCAGATAATAACTTTCTATTTTACACAGTCTCTGAGGGTTTGGAACCAGGACGCTGAGCTGGGTGGGGGTGTCTCAGGGTCTCTCATGAGCTAACACTGAGGATTTGCAGACTCAGAAGATCCACTTTGGGTTATAAAGAAATGTGGTAAGGGGCGGGGAGCGATAGCACAGTGGGTAGGGCATTTGCCTTGCACGCAGAAGACCCAGGTTTGATCCCTGAGCACCCCAGGAGTAATTCCTGAGTGCAGAGCCGGGAGTAACCCCTGAGCATTGCTGGATGTGACCCCCAAATGTGGTAAGGGAAGGACAAATGGCCAAGGCTCAAGGAGCAGCCACCTCCCCAAGGAGATGCCTAATGGCAGCACTGGGCAGTGTTAGTGGGAGTGACAGGACGGCGCCGAGCAAACGCCCAACAGCTCTGTGCCTTTCTCTGCTCTCCTGCATGCCACAACGCTTCCACACTCAAATTCAAACCCCCACACTAGACGTGTTCTCTGATTTCTTCCTCCATGGGCTCTTCATTGTGTGTTTCTCTTAAGACTCTAGTTGTTTCTGCCAGTTTAATTCAGAACCATGTCTGGTTCCTCTTTTTCTTCTTCCCAAAGCGGGGATTTTTGTCTATAGAACTGAGTTACCTTGGGGTGGGCACCTGCAGACATTGGCAGAGGGAGGCGAACACTGGTGCTGGGTGTCAGAATGATGCAAGCATGGAGAGTACAATTAACAGTATTGTAAATAGTGGTGCCGCAATACAATGGGAAAGATAACATAAAATAAAAGAAATAGGGGCTGGAGAGATAGAACAAAAGCCAAGGCATGTGTCTTGCATACATGTGACCCAGATTCAATCCCTGGCACCCCACATAGTCCCCTGAGCCCTCCAGGAGTGACTCCGGAGGAGAGAGAGGAATACTCCCCTTCAGTCTGGCTCCTTCCCGTGCAGAAGAGAAAGGCACAGAGCTGTTGGGCATGAATACAACTGGGCATGGCCCCAAAACCTAAATAAATAAAGAATAAAAGATCCATTCCTAAGCTCAAGCTGATAGCTTCTGCTCCTCTCCACGCATACCTCTTCCTGGGGCTATTCACACAGAACTTTCCTCAGTGCTAGCAACCTGTGTGGATGTGAGCGTGGGTGGTAGGGTGCTGGCAGCTGAGCCCGAGATGAAGCTGTGGCATTTCATAACCTTCTCTGGGAAATGACAGGCCTCACCGTTACCATATTCTCTTGGTCACGCTGCCCAGCGTGGGGAAGGAGCAGACTGTGGGGAGTAACCACGAGGGCCCGTGAACCTGAGAATGGGGCATGATTCATCTCCTCTGGTGGAGGCGATAACAAGGTCAGGGCTGCGAACTCCCGGGCAGCAGCCCAGCCCTGAAGCACCCACGGTGGTGTTCGTGTCTGGGAGTCTTCTCCAGAGTCTGTGTTCTTTCTCCTCATCCATGGCCTTGCAAAGCTGGTCTATGTCAAAATTACCACCGTGCATTCCCCTCTCCATTTTGTCGAGCCTGGTGGCCCCGCCCAGGAGCTGCCCGCAGGCCGCCAGCCATAGCATGAAGAGGCTCACAAGCGGCTGGGGAGGCTGGAACTTCGGCTCGCGCCGGGCCCAGCTGACTATGGACCCCAGGAGGGCAGACGGGTTTTGGGAGTGGGCCCATCACCTCTGGGGGCCCCGGAAGCAGCTGGATGAGACTCGCCCATCACACTAGCCACCATTTTCGCTGTCCGGATGCTGGGAAACTGCCTCACGACCAGATTAACAGAGCAAAAGCAGTTCGAGCCCAGGTCGCGCGGCCTCTTGCGGCTGCGCGGTCCATTAAAATAGTGGAAACAGTAATGTCTTTTAATGCACTGCATTCCACGAAGAGCAGGAAAGTTTGGGGAGGGGAGGAGATAAAAGAGGAGAGAAATGACATACAGAACCCGCCAAGTAGTTGAGGTGTGGGAGGGGGAGGGAGGTGGGGACATTGGTGATGGGAGATGGGTTTGGGTGGAGGGATGGGTGTTGGAACACTGTAGAACCAGAACTCTACATGAGCATCTTTCAATTGTATGTCTAAAATGGTGTAATAATATTGGGGGGTGGGATAATAAAATTAAATTAAATTTAAAAAATTACCACTGTGTAGCTCAGTGGGACTAAGCCACTGGCTGTAAGACTGGGACCAGGGGGCTTGAGTGCCATTCTGCATGAAAGAACACACAGAAGTATCCTGAACCAAACGGTACACCTGGATTTTCATTGTGTGGCTGCAGTCCCAAGAGCAGGTGAGGAAACTTTTAACCTCCATGCCTCCGTTCTGCCTGAACATGGCCTCTCTCCTTCTTCCCTCTAAATCCTTCCTTTTCCCCACATTTTAATTCCTCCAAGCCTTCTCTGTCCCCTAGCCAGGAGGAAATTCCCCCTCTCTCCTGGCCTTGTTTTTCTCCTATGAAAGAGAGAGGGCGTGATTTGTCATCTTTTAAATTTTGTTTAACTGACTAAGGTACTGTGACTTACTATATTGTTAGCGATGGTTTCTCCTGTATATAATTCCCACCACGCCCGTCCCTGGCTGTCTTCTAAAGCAACGAACCTTCAGAGACTCTGCTGAGGAGCTGAATGGTCACCAGCTCTCCCATTCTGTGACCCTTTGTATTAAGATCGCTGTGGACCCCCCTGTCCCACTAACAAGGGGTCTTGGGCTGAGGCAGTGCCACTGTCAGGATAACCATGCAGAGGAGGGCACCCGGGAGGGCCCGGCAGGATCCACTCGGGAATGACCATGAACTGAACCACTCTGCCTTCACTCCCAGCTTTCAGCCCCCGTTTCCCTAGAACCTTTTTTGTGCGAGGAGCCTTAGATGGTTCAGGAGCAGGACACAGGGTCAGCAGCTAAAAGAAATAACTGTTTCTGGTCCTGTCACAGACCAGCTGGCCTTGAATTAAAAACAAAAGCTTACATTTATTGAGCAGAGTTTTAGCACTTTATGTATAATGCAAGGGAGAAACTATTTTTCTCTCATTTATAAATGAGGAAACAAAGGCATAAAACATTAAATGATTTACAAAAAAAAATATCAGGGCCAGGGAGCTCAGCAGTAGAGCATAAGGTTGGCGTGCAAGTGTGAGGCTCTAGGTTTGACCCCCAGCACCATGATATTTAGACACACACACACACACACACACACACACACACACACACACACACACACACACACACACAGAAGTTATCTCATTGGTCAGGGTTCCTGGCCAATGGATAGGTTTCCTGGATATCAACCAGACACGGAGGAACAGTGACGCCATCACAATAAAGGCCTGGTCCCCTCCATCTGCACAGGAGCTCTGGGGCTGATATTCTTCAAAAGTTGTCCCTCCCTGACAGAAGAGGGTTAGACATTCATACCACACCCCGACAAACCAGCCTCCCCAGAGGGTACCTCCCTGGGATGTGGAGCTTTCATGGGCTTAGGGAAGGACTCAGCCAGGAATCGCCCACCCTCCAGGCAGTGCAGACAAAGAGTGATTCAATCGCAAAGACCAGATCTGGGCAGAACCATGGCATCTGCTACCAAAAAGTGCTGGTAAGTAGTGGAATATGGCTCTGGATGCAGGCAGCCCAATCCTGGAGCGGCGTTCTTTGCTGCCTGGCTACAGGTTCCGAATGACTAAGAAAAGATGCTGTAGATAAGCAAAGCAGGTGCTCCCTCACAAAACAGCCTGCATTAGGGAGCCGTGCAGGGCCATGCTCCCTCACAAACATGCACTGTAAATGCTTTAACCATTGCACTATGATGCAGGTGTTACCTGGATTTTGAAGGTGGGAAGTGGGGAGGGAATTGAGACGCAGAGGTGTGACGTGCTCAAAATCTCTCCACTCTTGCCGGCAGACGCAGGACTGAAACCCAATGTGCCCTCCTCCAGGGAAATTCACTGTGCTTCCACCTTCCTCACTGCTTCCGGGATCCACTTTCATATCTGCCCATATAGATCTGGCTTGCCCAGGGCTTTTGGTCAGCTGAACACACGTTGAGACTCAATTCCCTCCTCTGTCAACTGAGGATAATAGGGGGGCATTTATCCAGCAGGTGAGGAAGCAGTAAGAGATGTGCACCAGCCAGATGAGTCAGCACTCAAGAGCCAGGACTCACAGCTCACCCGGCATGGGTTAAAGGAAAGGGACCTACTTTAGCTCTTGGAAAGACTCTGGAAGCTGTCGATGAAAAGTAAAGACAAAGACAATCCACAGAAGAGAAAATATTTTCAAAATCACGTCTCTGCTAAGAGAGTAACATCAAAATCTCTAAAGAACACATATAACTCAATAATAACAATAATAAAAGTTTCTATTTAAAATTCCGCAGAACAGAGTAGACATTTTTCCAGAGGCAACACGGAAATGGCAAACAGGTATGAAATGATTCTCAACATCCCAAGGCACCAGGCAATGCAAATCAAAACCATAAAACCTGGCACATCTAAAAGTGACGATCATCAAAAGACAAGCAATAACCGATGTTGACAGAGATGCAGAGAAAAGAGTTCCTCGTGGTGAACATGATGAGAAAAGCATGATGGTGCTATACACTGTTGGTGGAAAGAGAAATTAGTGCGGTCTGTATGACTGAAACCCAAACATGAACATCTTTGTAACTGTATATCTCATGGTGGTATAATAAAAAAAAAAATTAAAAAAAAGAAATTACTGTTTTCAGGGCCAGAGTGATAGCACAGTAGGAAGGGCATTTGTCTTGCATGTGGTAGACCTGGGTTCGAGTCCCGGCAACCCATATGGTCCTCTGTGCACCACTAGGAGTAACTCCTGAGTGCAGCACCACTAGGAATAACTCCTGAGTGCAGCGCCAGGAGTAACTCATGAGCATCGCTGGGTGTGACCCAAAAAGGAAAGAAAGAAAGAAAGAAAGAAAGAAAGAAAGAAAGAAAGAAAGAAAGAAAGAAAGAAAGAAAGAAAGAAAGAAAGAAAGAAAGAAAGAAAGAAAGAAAGAAAGAAAGAAAGAAAGAAAGAAAGAAAGAAAGAAAGAAAGAGAGGAAAAAAGAAAGAAAGAAAGAAAGAAAGAAAGAAAGAAAGAAAGAAAGAAAGAAAGAAAGAAAGAAAGAAAGAAAGAAAGAGAGAAAGAAAGAAAGAGAGAAAGAAAGAAAGAAGGAAAGAGAGAGAGAAAGAAAGAAAGAGAAAAGAGAGAAAGAAAGAAAGAAAGAAAGAAAGAAAGAAAAGAAAGAAAGAAAGAAAGAAAAAGAAAGAAAGAAAGAAAGAAAGAAAGAAAGAAAGAAAGAAAGAAAGAGAGAAAGAAAGAAAGAGAGAGAGAGAGAAAGAAAGAAAGAAAGAAAGAAAGAAAGAAAGAAAGAAAGAAAGAAAGAAAGAAAGAAAGAAAGAAAGAAAGAAAGAAAGAAAAGAAAGAAAGAAAGAAAGAAAGAAAGAAAGAAAGAAAGAAAGAAAGAAAGAAAGAAAGAAAGGAGAGGGAGAGAGAGAGAGGGAGGGGGAGAAAGCGACAGAGACACAGAGAGAGAGACAGAGAGAGCGTACAGAGAGAGACAGAGAGAGAGCCACTATGGAAACAACATGGATAGTCCTCAAGAAAGCGAAAGCAATGCCACTTGTGTGTGCTCAGAGGAAATGAAAGTCTGAGAGCCATCAGTATCCCTTGCTCGTTCGCTGCAGCATTACTCACAACAGCCAAGATGAAGAGACAACCTGTGTACTGCTGAGGAATGGATAAAGAAGTGATTCAGGAACTATTATGTACAAGGAAACATTACTCAGTCACGAGAAAGAAGGAAGTACTGTTGTTTGAGATACGGGCACAAACCTTGCGGGTATGTAAGTGAAGTATGCCAGGCACATGACTAAGTGAAAATAAGCGGAGTGTGACCCCAAAACAGAGGAAAACCCCAAGCTTTTATGGAGAGATAAGAATTGAGGGCCTGGACTGGAGGCGATAGCCCAGCAGGTAGGGTGTTTGCTCTTGCACGCGGCCGGCCTGTGCCGGCCCGGTTCGATCCCCGGCATCCCATATGGTCCCCCGAGCACCACCAGGAGTAATTCCTGAGTGCAGAGCCAGGAGTAACCCCTGAGCATCGCCGGGTGTGACCCAAAAAGCTAAAAAATAAATAAATAATTGAGGGCCAGAGCGACAGCACAGCATGTAGGGGCGTTTGGCTTCCATGCAGCTGACCCGGTTCCATCCCCGGCATCCCATATGGTCCCCTGAGCACAGACAGGAGTAATTCCTGAGTGCAGAGCCAGGAATAACCCCTGAGCATTGCCGGATGCCAACAGGCAAAAAAAAAAAGAATCTATTGTTCAATGAAAGACAAAATAACAAGACAGTGAGCATCCGTGATGTATTTTGTAAAAGATAATACCACTTATAATGTTAGATACTGTATTAGCAAAATATTAGGCTGGAGGGGGCTACATTAAAAGATTTTAAAGCAACTGGTTTTCTGAATGAGAAAAAATTATTACTAAGGACTTCCAGGCCATTCATATGTTTTTAGACATATGGTTTGAATTGCTTATAGTGACTCTATGTGGTAGTAATTATCTACAATGAAAAAAGCATTGTAAATGTAGTGTGTGTGTGTGTGTGTGTGTGTGTGTACCCACGGCATGTCCGCCTGAGAGAGAGCACAATACTAGCAACTCAACCCAAGGCCTCCCACCTGCAGGAATATGCTCTACCACTGAGCCACTGTCCTGGCCAACAAAGAGATACTTTTAAATGAAGTTTCCTAGTTTTACACATGTTCACCAGAGTCTGGCTCAGTGCTGCTCGCTGCACCTAATAACAGGCCGGGCCCTGGACTGGGAGGGAGGAAGCTCTGTGCTTGGAGAAAATCACCAGACTTCTCTGGGCCTCTTTCTAAAACAAAGCTGTATGGACAGCTGGGAGATGAAAGGAAGAAACACCCGAGGTTCTGTGCAGGTGGCCTCCTGGGTGCTGTCTCCACCCAGCCCTGAACCTCCCCATTTGCAGAGGACGCCGGGTTTACTGTGGGGGACTGGAGAACCTTAGGCACACTCCAGAGAAGGCAACAGACTCCAGAGGCAAAATTGGCCCAACCAGCTCAGAACCCCATCATGGACTCCCCAGTCATTGCTAACAGCTGACTTGGTGGCTGCGTTTATTATCTGTGGCTCCTGCCAGAAGGACACCACCATGAGGGACACATGTGGCTTCCCCCGAGGTCACAGCCCTGTCACTAGAATCGTGTCTGGCAAGAGCAGTTAGCACCCAAGTATGTGGATTACATACATGGCCTGCTGAGGGCTTGGGGCCCTGGGCTGAGGGGTGGGTGGGAGAGGGTGCCTCTAGAGCCACAGGTCATGGACCAGAGTGATAGGACAGTGGTAAGTTGATGGTCTAGCACATGGCTGACCCAGGTTAGATCCTCAGCATCCCATATAGTCCCCAAGCCTGCCAGGAGCGATTCCCAGTAGAGCCAGGAGTAAACCCTGAGCACTGCCCTTCCCTGCAAAAAACAAGAGTCATGGGCGAGCCTGGAAGCACCTCATTTTTCTGCAGCATCCTGTTGGCCGGATGAGAAAGCAGAGGCCAGGGAGGGAAGGGACATGGCTGGGGCCCGCAGGAGACAATGGCGGCCCAGGTACTCTCGCCATGCAGCTCAAGGCTCGCTCCTCCCGAGCTCAGGTGACAGCCAGGACAAGCTCCCCGTCCCATGAGAGAAACTACTGTCCTGCCCATTACTGGGTCCTGCCCAAGCGGCCAAGAGTCTGCAAGGCGGAGAGCGCAGGTCAGCAGGCCCAAAAGGTCCACTGCAGGCACTGTCCCTCTGACAGAGCTGCTGACTGAACTCAGACCCAGCGGGAGGCTCGTGGATGGGTCCTCTGGATCCGAGGGATGCACTGAGGCGGCCTCTCAGGAGCCGGAGGAGGTGGAGGGGCAGGGGGCATGGAGGCACAGGTGTGGGAGCCGGGCGTGGGCGCCGTTTCCCAGCCACTCTGCCCTTAGACCCCACAGGGTTCAGGGGCTGGGCCTCCCAACAAGGAGCCTCTCTGGGAGGCGTCTAACCCTGCATCGCCCGTAATCACCAGTTAAACTACTCAGCTGAGAGTCTCGGGAGCAATTAGTCCCTGGGACAGAGCTACCGGCCCGCCCACTGCCTGGGCTTCCTCGGAACAAAGCAGCTTGTTGATCCCACAGCCTCAGAGGCCCAAGACCCAATGAAACATGCTCAGCCGGTGTGGGAAGAAACCGGGACTTGGAATTCATGGCCTGGACGAGGCCGTGGACCAGCTGCTGTGGCCCCGGGCTGCCACCTAACCTCTCTGAGCCACGGAAGGGCCTGGGAAAACAGCGTCACATGCTGCCACACGGGAAAAACGAGGACTTACAAGTTTCTGGGCGTCAAATGCTAATTTTCACTCAGAGAATCGATGGAGACCCCTTCAGGGTGGCTTTGAAAGTCTGTTTCTGGAATCCACACGTGTGTAAGACACGTGGTGTGTCTTATACAGGAACACTGAGGCTGGCCAGTAGTTGGGACGACGGGAGCCAGCAGGGAGCAGGCCAGGTTCACCCCACAGGATTATTGTCCAATCACACAACCCCGACGACGCACCCAGGCTCCCTTGACAAGGAGGGATCTGAGGCTCAGGGCCCGGCAGGACTCCCGCTCCAGGGCAGAGGCCGAGGGGCCAGTCCCGGGGAAGAGGCTGCAGGGCCTCTAACCAGGCAGTGGCCACAGCTCTGCTCACCGCAGCTCGGGGCCCCTGCGCCTTGACCAGGGGTGCTGGGGGGGCAGGACAGGGCTGGCTGTGAACCCCAGGGGTCCCTTCCCTGAGTGACAGCTGCCACAGCTCCAGGGCCCCAGGCAGCACCCAGAACCAGGACCTAGCCCAGAGCCTGGCCGGGCGCTCCCAGGCACGGTAGCCGCTGTCTCCTGCTGCCTGAGTCCCCGACTAGCCCCAGCTCTGGAGTGGGGGCACGGGACCTCTGTGGCTGTCCCCTGTCCTGCCCAGTGAGGAAGCAACAGCCGAGGACCCACAAAACCTGCTGTGGCTCATCCAGGGTCTCTGCGGCACTGCAGCGGCTCTCCTTGCCCGGAAGCTCCTCCTGAGAGGGATGTGGCCTCCTCCAGGGGTGGGTGGAGGGCCACCGGCCCGGGGGTTGGGGGTCTGCAGCTTTCCTGGGGTCTCCCATCACAGGGGCTAGTCAGGGGCCACAAAGGCCCAGGGCTGCGCACCGGAATTGGGGCAAAGCTGGGCAAATGTCTCCAGGATCTGGAGCCAAATTCGCGGTGAGGACGCTGGGCTCTGCCGGGAGAACGGAAGGGCGACGGGGGCCGGTGCTCAGGGCCTGGACACTGGCCGATGCTCAGCCTGTCCCTCCGCCCTGGGCCTCGGCAGGAGGCGGCTGCTGAGGGGCAGCGCTCGGTGCTCGGCGCAGCTCGGCCCCGCGACGACGCCTCCCGGCTGTCCCGCTCCCTCCGTCCCTCCGCTGGGGCCGCCCTGATCGCGTGCTCCCGCCCTGCCCGTCCCGAGCTGGGTGGGCCCGGCCGGCCCGCAGCCCGCGACCCCCGGAGACCTCGGCGCCCCGCCGGACCCCCGCGCAGTGGCCTCCCCGCGCCGGCCGCACTCACCCATGTTGACGAAGCTCATGACCAGGTCGGCGCGGCCCAGGCGCCGCTCGAGGGCGCCGTCGCCGTCGTCGCCGGCCATGGCGTGGTAGAGGTCCAGCATGAAGAGCGGCGCGGACGCGGGCAGCCGGGCGGCGGCGGGGGCGCGCGCGGGGCCGGGGCCGCCCGGGCAGCCCGAGCACCGCCAGGATCTCACGCTGCATGTCGCGGCGCTCGCGCGAGCCCAGACGACGCGGCGGGCACCCGGGAGGGGGCGCGGGCCGGGGCCGCTGCCGCCGCTCAGCGCGCACAGCGCCAGGCCCAGGAGCCAGAGCGGCCCGGGGCGCGCTGGCATGACGGGCAGCGGCCGCCGCTCACCCGGCGCACATCAGCCCGGCCGCGGGGCTCGGGCTCGCCCCTGCCGGCGAGAGTCGCCGCCCGACGGGGCCCCCCGGCCGCACCTGTCGCGGCTCCCGACTCGGGACGTCCCGGGCCTCGCTGACTGGCGGCGTCCGCTGGGCGCTACAGCCCCGCAGCTGTCGAGGGCGGCGGGCGGGGAGCTGACGGAGCTCCCGGCTGTCGAGCGCGGCGGAGCTGACGGAGCTCCCGGCTGTCGAGCGCGGCGGGCGGGGGAGCTGACGGAGCTCCCGGCTGTCGAGCGCGGCGGGCGGCGGAGCTGACGGAGCTCCCGGCTGTGGAGCGCGGGCGGGCGGCGGGAGCTGACGGAGCTCCCGGCTGTCGAGCGCGGGGGCGGGAGCTGACGGAGCTCCCGGCTGTCGAGCGCGGCGGGCGGCGGAGCTGACGGAGCTCCCGGCTGTCGGGGAGGCGCGGCCCGGAGCCGGACCCAGGCGCCTGCCGCCCTCTGAGTGGCGCGTCTCTGGCCCCGCCCCCAGGACCGACCAATGGGGGAAGGGGGCGGGGCCAAGACCTCGACACGGACCCGCGAGGACCCGGGACCCCGTGGGTGCAGCCGCCGACGGAACCGCTGGGCACGTCTCGCCGCCCGCGGTGGGCAGCTCTCAGGGGTCCTGCAGCTCAGCCGTCCGGGCCGTCAGGGTCGTCTTGGGTCTCTGGGCACTGACGCACCGTCGGGAGGACGCGGGATCTGGATCTGGGACCCCAGGGCGCCTTCTGGGAGCCTGTGCTCTGGAGCGGGTCCTTGAGCGCCCTTAGCCGGGCGGGGACCCCGGGGTGCTGCGACAGCCTCGCCTGGTGCGTGGACTAGAAAAGCAGCGTGAGACCCATGTGCAGGGGCCCGCCGGGTCTGCCAGGCCCGAGGGGCGGACCCATTCCCGCGCTGCCGCAGCCCGGGGTCCCTGTCGATTCCGGCGGCTCGTCCTGGTCTCGGGTCCCCCCACCCCCCATCCCCCTGGTCCCTGTCCCCAAACAAACCGTCCCCGGCTCTTCCCGGGCAACGGCGCCGTCGCGGCTCTGGGCGCGTACCCGCGGGGCTCCGGCTGCCGGGGGTCGCGCACAAGCCTCCAGCGCCGCCTGTGGACTCTGGACCCTCCGCCCGAGGGACCTCACGACTCTGGGCAGCCAGAACCTTTGCGGTGTTACTGGTCACATCCCACCGGGCTTTCGAGAGAAGACTCGGAACCTGCTCTGACTGGACCGGCACGATCCCGCTCCGCAGCCCTCTCGGCCCGCTCCCGCGTTTATTCCTACGGGGCTGTGGCGGAGGTGGGATGTTCGCTGGACGCATTGGCCCGGGATCCCTGGACGGCAGGAACGGTTACTGGGAGGCGCGTTCGAGGAAATGGCTTGTGTGAGCGCCGGGAGAGCATTATTGTGCAGGTGACAATGAGCACTCGCCCTGCTCGGCGGGTTCTCTATCAATTCACTGGCGATCGCGCGCTGCTCTAGAATAAAGCGCCCTATACCCTTAACAGACGGAGCACAGAGGGGATGAGCGACTCCTCCGGGGCCCCAGACACACAGCGGGGCTGGGCAGGTGGGCACGTGCAGGGAGCTGTTCAGCAGAGCCTGGATAAGGGGAGGCAGGTGGGCAAAATGACCACCAGCTGGAGGGGTGCGCGAGGACTGACCACAAAGTTATGGGCAGGGAGATTAGAGCACTCTGGACAGCTGTTGTGCCCCAAAAGGATTCAGGATCAACCCTCCAGATAAATGATGTTCTATACAATTCACATTTCCCAAAACCGCCTCAGACATTCAGCGGGCACAGAAATCACTTCACCCTTCCCTTCCCTTTGTCATTGTTGCCACTTAGGAGAAGCAACACACACCCGCTGGTTGTGACGCTCTCTGGGGTGGGAGTGGGGGTCATCCATCGCAACTCTGAGCTCCTCAGACTCCCAAGTAAGTTCTTAAGCAACCATTCACTGGTACCTTAACCGCATGCCTGTCTTACCCAATAGGCTTGTAAAGCCGGAGCGTGCATTACTGTTTCACCAGCCAAGTGCCCTAGGCCAGACAGCCTGTCTGCAAGGGACCCTAACCAGGAGGGAGACCGGGACCAGGGCCTGCAGCGCAGGGGGACGTCCCATGCAGGATGGCCATGATCCACCCAGGGCGCTGGGTGCGGGTTGAGAAAGCTGATAAGAAGCGGAATCCACACGTGGGGGGCTCTGCAGAGGCACAGGGGGCCAGGAGTCAGGGTCTCTGAAGCTCCTGCCCGGCCCTGGGCATTCTCCCAGTCCCCATTTGAGTCCATGTCACAACATGCTGGGCCTCAGACCTCACCTGGAATCTCAGGTTGGGTTTTTGTAGTGCCCCCCAGCTAGACAGGAGCAGCTCGTTCTATCTGCTGTTTCAATCAGTAACAACTTCTTTCAGTTTAGTGGAGAAGGGGAGAACTCTGTTCTTCATAGTTAGACTCTTATGGTCCTACACCCCCATGGGCTGCTGGGCTGTGTCCCAAAATAGAGAGAAAGTGGGCAGCTCCCTACCCCCAGACAGTCCCCACTCTCCCAGGGGTGATGTGGGTGGACAGTCATTTCTAAAGTCATGTGAATGACAGCAGCACCAGGAAAGGGGCCCGCCCACTGCCTGGAAAGGTGGTGGAAGTTAGGTTGACGCCTAGGAGCGGAATCCCAGGACTAGGCAATTATATTAACCAAGGGCTTTGCCCAGCCTTCAACCATGGGGAAATGACTTATCTCTGAGCTGTTTCTCGTCTATTTTCAGGCCATGGTGGGTTGTAGGCTGTAGTGGAGAGCCAGTGGAGCGTTGATAGAGCACTAGGCACCATTACAGCCAGAGGAAGCAGAAGCAGTGAAGGGGAGTTAGCTATTCGATTGGGGGGTGGTCCCCCAGCAGTACTCAGGGCTTACTCCTGGATCTGCCCTCAGAGATCACTCCTGATCATGTTTGGGGGCCTGTGGGGTGCCAGGGGTTTAGCCTGGCTCGAATGCAACCAAGGCAAATGCCTTACCCTCTGTGCTATCACTCCAGCCCTGGCAATTGTTTTTATTAAATGTTATGCTCACACTCTTAAAGGCACTGATATTTTTCCCTGTGTGGAGATAACTTGCTTGAACCATACCCAGCGATGCTTAGGGCTCAATCCTGGCTCTGCACTCAGGGATGACTCCTGGTGGAGCTCGGGAACCAATGTGGAGTGAACCCAGGTCAGCTGCATGCAAGGCAAGGGCCTTTTGCTGTACTACCTCTCCGGCCCCAGGTATGTCTAATGTGTGTGATGCTGCTATGCACAGCCTTGTCAGATCATCTGATCCCCTCTCTAGCGATTTCCTTTCTTCCCTCGTTGTTGGGGGGACCATCAGGGCCAGCGACTGAACCGGGTATTCTGCATGCAAACTTTTTTGCATCATTCCAGTCCTTCTTCTTTTCTTCAGGGTCAGAGCATTTGGGTCACACTGTTCGCAGGTGAGTATCCGCGCTCAGGGGTCACTCTCGTGGGCTGTGCTTCAGAGACCATATGTGGTACCAGATATACAACTGGGCTCAGTCACTTGTAAAGCAAACACCTTACCCTCTGCACGATCTTTCTAGCCCTATGGTTTCTTTTGGATAAGCTGCCAGAGCCGAGCTATTCTGATTACCAAGGCCCAGTCATAGAGCATAAGCTTTGCATATATGAGACCCTGGCTTTGGTCTCCATGAGCACAGATTAGTCCCTAAAGACTTTTGGGCAGTGCCAAGCACCTCCAGGAGTATCCCTAAAAGGGGAGGAGATAAAGATGCCCATTCCTTTTCACTGTGCCAACACCAGGCATTTACATATTTGCTAAATACATAAGTTAGTGGCTGCCCAAATAGGTCAAAACCTCTCTATTATCATTCCTAACTGCTTCTGCTGGGAGCACTCTGCGCCCCACCTCAGTACAGCTGCTCTCCTGTTGCTCCTTCCTCTGCTCAAACATTGATGCTTAGTCCTGTTCTTCCTCTTGGCCTGTCAGCCCGTGCAGAGTTCACCCACCTGAGTCTTCAGTGCCAGGGACGGTCACAACTGTCCAGTGCGCTTCCTCTCCTAGAGGCCAGCCCCTTACAGTCAATGCCTAATGGCACGATCCATCACTGACACTTCTTGAGAGGCAAGGAAGGGGGATTGCTCAAGTGGTACAGCACCGCCCAGCAAATGTGAGGTCCTGAGTTTGATCCCCAGCACCACACGCCCTTGCCCCTAACCCAGCCCTAACTGCCATGGCAGCCTTCTGGCACCCATCCCAACTGGGGATGCCTCAATAAAGAAATTAATAAAATGAATACAAACTAAAATAAAATAATTAAAGATGAAATCAGGGGCTGGAGCAATAGTACAGCAGGTAGGGCACTTGCCTTGCACACAACCAACCTGGGTTCGATCCTGGCATCCCATATGGTCCTCCGAGCACCGCCAGGAGTGATTCCTGAGTTACTCCTGCAGAGCCAGGAGTAACCCCTGAGCATGCCAGGTGTGACCCAAAAAAAGCAAAAAGAAAAAAATAAAATCAAACTCACAGAGCCATTCCCCAACTGTTTTTTTTCTTTTGGTGCTTTTGTTTGTTTGGGGGGCCACATCTGGGTATGCTCAGGGACTCCTGGCTCTGCACTCAGGAATTATTCCTGACTGTGCATGGAGGATCATATGGGATGCCAGGGACCCAATATAGGTCAGCTGGTGCAAGGCAAACTGTCATCTCGGGCTCCTCCTTCTTCTTCACCTAGATGCTTCCTGCAGACTCTCTCCCGTGCCACCCCCGTCCCAGGTGGTGCTTCCTCTTCATACTCCCTCTCTCTGCCTCCCACTTCTTGCTGCAGCCCAAACTTCAAAATAAAAATCTGCTTTCTCTCTCCCCCTCTCTGAATTGCCCACATTAGGCAGCTTTGGAGCACCTGTCTTCCACAGAGTTGGAAGCGCTGCCCCTGGGGGAATGTAATAATATTAAGAGTTGGGAAGCCTGGGCCGGAGCGATAGCCCAGCGGGAAGGGCGTTTGCCTTGCTCGCAGCCGGCCTATGCCGCCCTGGGTTCGATCCCTGGCATCCCATATGGTCCCCGAGCACCGCCAGGACTAATTCTTGAGCAAAGAGCCAGGAGTAACCCCTGCGCATTGCTGGGTATGACCCAAAAAGAAAAAAAAAGAGTTGGGAAGCCTGCAGTGCCAACACCTGCTTAGCTTTAACCTATGCTGCTCCAGTTGCCTTAGACTGTGGCATATCTCACACACACACACACACACACACACACACACACACACACACAAGTGCTCCCATTGCTATTCTGTTCACTTGCCCATGTCTGCCTTGATTGAAAATTCTGAGTCTCCTTTTGCAGGTCGCTCCCTCCAGTAGCCAATGATTATCCCAGTTTACCCTCAGAGCCCAGCACCCTACTCTTGTCCAGGGGTTCATAAACATTTGCCGAAGGCACTGATCTCTGAGAAAGGAAGAGCCTCCAGGCTCCGGGATCCTACTCTTAAGAACCTTTGCTATCACTCAGATCTGAAGGAATGATACAGACCTTCACGGACAGGCAGCAACTTAGGAAATTCATAGCCTTGAAACCAGTTTTGCAAGAAGCATTTAAAAAAGCTCCTTTCTAACTAACCCTTTTAGAACAGAGAAAACTTCCCAACATGTGGCATTAGTATGGCGTTCATTAAAGGTGCATACAATTGGTCCCTATAGATTAAGAAAGGTTAATACATAATGTCAGTCGTCACAAACTTTTATTGATTCTTTTCTTTTTTTTGCCTTTTTGGGTCACACCTGGTGATACTCAGGGGTTACTCCTGGCTCTACACTCAGGAATTACTCCTAGCAGTGCTTGGTGGAACCCTATGGGATGCTGCGGATCAAACCCAGATCAGCTGTGTGCAAGGCAAACGCCCTACCCGCTGTACTATCACTCTGGCCCCATTGATTTATTTTCTGATAATTCCATTTGCCATTCCTTTAAGTTTTGTTGGAGCAAGTAATAGGAAGTAAATTTGTTTATATATCTGCCTGTTTATATATTGAGAGACTGTTTATATATTGATTCAAGTGATCAAGAGATCTGCCAAGAGGGCAGGCTCAAGGGTGGGAGGGAACAGGGCAACTGGTGGCGGGAAGGAGACTTTGGTGGGGGATTGGTGTCGCAACATTGTATACCTACACAACTCCATTATGAACAACTTTGTAAACTACAGGGTCTAATGAAAGTTAAAAAGAAAACACATTGTATCTCACATGGGAGATATGACCAGATGTAGGCCCTGGGGTGCTGGGGTGGGGCGGGGGCCAGCAAGGCTCCCTCTTGGGCGTTGAAACCCGATTTCTTGTACACCAGCCACCGTAAAGCAATGAGCCTCTGACCACAAGGTGAGAGTCACCAGGGCCAACTTTCTGCAGAACAGGAAAATAAAGGGCAATTAGTGGTCAGACAGGGAACACAAAGGCTTCGATCCCCAGGCCAAAAGCATGAACCGGGAACCACTAGCAATGATCTATGAGTAGCCCTGAGCACCATCAGCTGTGATTCAGATACAAAACAACAAAAAAGAGCAATTTAGAAGAGCACAGAAACAAATTGTTCACAAGATTGGTAGCTCAGGAGTGGAGATTATCCCAAGCCATTGCGCCGACCTTGACAGTTTGTGAGCTGGGAACCTGCTTCGTGCTCTCACTCACGAGATCTTGCCCCAAGCTCCAGCCTCAGGACTGTGTCAGGGCTGGAGGCACATGGTTGGGGGCCCTCTAATACCTCATTAACAGATGGCTGAGCAGCCTCCAGGGTGCCTGTCTGGCCTTCCTGGCTGGCTGCATCCAGGATGCTGGGAAAATCCAGTTCATCGTGTTCCCAAGATGTGCTTACACAGCAGGAAGAAGCAAATAAAGGCAACGAGACGGTCCTGTCTTCCTGGGGACTCTCCAGCCCAGGGCTTAGGTTAATGGACTAAATGCTCCAATTAAAATCAGAGATCGTCAAATGATGTTAATGCAAAGAAAATCAGGAACACGTGATAAGCTCACTCTACAGAGGCACCGTCAGTTTAACACCAGTGGGAGGAAATGGACACAGGACAGAAAGGAAAGATGGAAACACAAGAAGGCTGGGGTGAGGGCCGGAGAGATGGTCCAGCGGGAGGGTATTTGCCTTGCACACAGCCCACTGGGGTTCGATTCCCGGCATCCCATAGGGTGTCTTGAGCACCGCCAGGAGTGCAGAGCCAGGAGTAACCCTTGAGCACCGGCCAGGTGTGACCCAAACAGACAAAAAAGCTGGAGCGGTCCTATCGATGGAGACAGGGAGAGAGAGGTGGCAGAGATGGGGAGAAAAGTGTCACTGTTTGGTAGAGGGTTGGGGGGCACACGCAGCTGTGCTCAAGGACTCAGTGCTCAGGGAGTTTCAACCAGGGCTGGTGGGACGCAAGGCAAGAACCTTGCCTCCTGTGCTGACTGGCCAGCTGCAGAGCGGTGTCCGTCTTTCAGAAACCGGAGGACATCATGCAACTTAAGGCACCAGCGCCTCACTCCGGCAGGACTGGGAATCTGCAAAGTGGTTCCAAGTTCTCACACTTCTCTGGAACTCTCTGGGGAGGGCTCAGAGCACCCCCCCTCCCCCGCGCCCCTCACTGTGAGAGGGATGATGAAAGAATCTCTCAAGGGGAAAAGGCCTTAGTAGGCAGGTGTGGCCCAGGCTCCCTGGAACCCGGGCCCTGCACGCCCAGCCCCTCACTCCCCCTGCGCGCCCAGCTCCTCCTCTCTACCGCTCTCAGCCCAGCCTCCCCAGGCTGTGCCACGGGGCCCCCAAAGCCTCATGTCCCCGGAAAGGGCAGAGAGGACACGGGACTCCCCTGGGTGCCAGGCAACAGACCTGCCATTCCCGGGGAGAAGAGCAGCAGCCGCCCCCACCGTCCTTCTCCCCCCCTCCACGCCCCCTCCCCTTTACATACGAGCGTCCCAGGGTCCCCCAGGCAGCAAGGGGCGCACCTAGCCCCAAGGAGCTCAGTGAGAACTCAGGGGCAGCAGCCGGCCCCCATCCCCGACCCTTTCTGGGAAGGCACCGCAGGGGGCGGCGGCGGGTCACAGCTGGCATAGCCCCTGCCTCAGTGCAGGCTCCAGGCTCACTGCAGCCCCCAGGCGCCCAGGGTACCCCGACGCAGGGCGGCGGCAAAGCTGCTGGGAGGTTTGAGCCCTAGGTTAGGGGGCCTTGGGTCGGCCACTAGCCCTGTCTGGGCTGTGTTTTATGGTAACGGGAGAAGCGGGTCGGATTCCTGATCACCAGCCCTCTGACCACAAAGAGCCCCTAAGAGGCTATTAGGAAAAACATGGAGCCTGAGTCTGAATTCCCGGCTTCTCTCTGCCCCCTGGTGGACACTAGCAGCCCAGCACCTGGGAACGCGGGAACCGGAACCCGGGAATTCGGGTCTCAACGGTGACCGGGCTGCCTCCCTCCTCTGAGGCCCACATCTATTTAATGCGGATGCCAATAATACCACCTCTTTGGAATGATGCGAGGAGGCACAGAGATAATACATGAGAAGTGCTTAGGCAGAGGCGGGTACAGCCGGGCCAGCCAACAGAAGCTACATGTGAACTGGTAAGCCCTGGCCTCATGACTGACTGGGTCAGCTGTTTGCACTTCAGTTATGTAAGGTACAGTGCTTGCTTAAGGCAGATTGACTCGAGGTTCCCGAACAGAGGCGACCTGTCTTATGCATTGAGTAATTCCCTTGCCCCCAAAGGCTCTGTTGCCCAGAGCCTCTGCATCTTGCCTGGAGTTACCTCCTGCAGGCCACTTTGTAGATATAGGAACAAGAAAACAGTTTGAGTCTATGACGTTATGTGACAGTGTATCTTGCCATCTATTCTATGTTAGCTGGTATTAATATTTTCTCTCATGCTATCACAATCATCGTGGGACTAGATAGATCTTACCAGTATATTTATCTGGCCATGTTGGATCTCTAAGTAATTAGACCAGAGAGAAATTTGTTTGCCTACAAGTAAGCAAACATGGATCTCTAATAAGTCTAAAGGCTATTATACAAAACAACTATGAAGTAAATCTTGTGAAGGCTTGGAGAAATATATACCTGGCTGTAGAATATCCTTGCCATGTTGGCGAATGAGCTCAAGAGTTTTTAAAGACAGGCATCCTTTTGTGTCTTTCTCTCTCTCAGTGTTCTTCGCACAATCATGGAGGTGCTGAACCAGTCGGTTGTATTCTTCATCGATATCCTCAATGATTTTTGTTCTCCCTGCATTAACATACGCCTCAGAGACCTGGGCCCTACGAAGCGGATGAGAATGCTATTCGGGTCTCCCAGAGAGGCATCGAAAGAGCTATGCTTGGAATATCACGTCTCACTCAAGTGAGAGAAGGAATCTGGAGTTCTGACCTCCGTCGCTATTCCAGAATCAGGGATGCTGTCTCGTTTGCCAAGGCATCGAAAATCAGATAGGCTGGACATGTAATGCGATTTGGAGACAACCGCTGGACTAGAGCCATTACCGACTGGATCCCATGGGATGTCAAAAGATCCGTGGCCGCCCACCTACAAGATGGTCAGACTTCCTTGTTAAGACCCTGAAGGAACGGTTTGAGGCTCTTCATATTCCTGAATCAACCAGATGCCATTGGGCTACATTGGCACGTGATAGGGTCCAATGGAAATGTTACTGGCGCCCGCTCGAGCAAATCGATGAATAACGGGATTCAAGTGATCAAGTGATCAAGTGATCCTCAATGATGGTATCTTTCCATGTTGCCGCAATGGTGGTCATTCTGGGAGTTCTCTTCTTAAACTTTGCAGCCCTTTCTCCCCATTGCGTGAAGCAGAATTTTGCATGAAGGAGATGGTGGTCTGATCCTGTTTGGAATTTTGGGACAACAGTGACATTGGTCAGGCAAAACCGTCAATTGAATAGTATGTGGTCAGTATCATTGTGGAACTGTCCACCAGGAGATTCCCATGTCCAACGTTTCGATTCAGCCTTCTGGAACTGTGAGTTCCCAGGAATGGTCTTGGTGGACATGATGAACTCAGATAGTCTCTCACCCTGTTCATTCCATTCTAGGCCATGGGTCCCTATGTGGAGTTCTTCGGCCGATTTTCTAGGTCCAATCTTGGCATTAAAATCACCGACTATGATCTTGTAGAAGGTGTGATCTTCTTTATAGAACTCCTCCAGTTCCATGTAGAATTTCTCAATTTCTTCTTCCTTGTATGTGGATGTTGGTGCGTAGACAATGAAGATAGAAACTGCTGGCAGTGGGCCACATCTCTTCAAGTGTAATCGTCCTATCCGGTTTCTAAGGCACTCAAATGAATCAATGCTCATAGCCCAGGCTTGTGTTGACAAGGACACCAACACCAGCAATGCCTCTTTCGTCACATATTCCGAGGAACAGTTCTTCTCCGGTGTCAAAAACAGCGTGATGTGATTGGCATCTCCTCATCTTGGTCAGACCGATGATGTCATACTTGATCTTTTGCGCTTGCACCATCAGGTCCTCAATATATGCTTCCGGTGCCAGCGTAAGTGCATTGAAAGTACAGACAGTCATTTTAGTTCTTCGTTTTGGCAGCCTAGTTTGGCCCTGAGATTTTTTTTTTTTTGGCTTTTTGGGTCACACCCGGCGATGCTCAGGGGTTACTCCTGGCTCTGCACTCAGGGAATTACTCCTGGCGGAGCTCGGGGACCATATGGGATGCCGGGGATTGAACCCGGGCGGGCACAGGCCGCCGTGCAAGGCAAACGCCCTACCCGCTGGGCTATCGCCCCGGCCCTGGCCCTGAGATTTTTATCAGCCACTCTTTCTTCATCCTTCTTAGTGCTGCCGTATTAAGGGCTCTTCCAGGGTCAGGGAAATAAACATTGTTATTACTGGTTTTGGCATATCAAATATTCATTGGACAGCTTGCCAGACTCTGCTGTGTGGGTGGTATACTCTCAGTAGCTTGCCGGGCTCTCTGAGAGGGGTGGGTAGAATATTCTTGGTAATTTGGAGATAAATCACGTGGCTGTGAAGCCTCAGGCAACCAAATACTAACGTCCAGGCAACCAAATACTAACGTCCAAACTCGCAAAGCAGTGCAGAGAACCAATAAAGGAAGTCCTCAAAGACAGAAGAGCAGAAATACTGGAAGATGCAGCAGAAGCCGGGAAAAGCATTCACAATGCCCGCCTGTCCTTCGCCAACTATAAGACCAAGACGACTGCCCTCTGACATCCTGATGGATCTATCACATCTTCCAGAAAGGCAATGGAGAAGATTATCCATGACTTCTACTCAGTCCTCTTTGATAGCCACATTCACCTGCCCACATACCAAATTCCGCAGGATGGATATGTCGTTCCCAATGTTCTCCCTTCAGAAATCCGACATCCCATTTCGTGGGTAAAGAAGCGAACAGCACCCAGCCCAGACAAAGTCAGACCCAAACACCTGAAGAATCTGCCATCAGTACAATAAACTGGCTCGGCTCTTCATACTCTACCTGTCTGAATGCAAGGTGCCCTCCCAATGGAAAACCAGCAGGACAGTTCTACTGTTCAAGAAGGGAGACATCCACAACATTGGCAACTATTGCCCCATCTGCCTGTTGTCTGTCATCTGCAAGCTGTTCACTCAAGTCATCCTGAACAGGATTGGCAGAACATTAGATGAAGGACAACAATGTGAGCAAGCTGGCTTCCAAAAAGGATTGAGCACAATCGACCATATCCACACAGTAACCAAGCTCATTGAGGTTTGTAGGGAGTTCAAGATGCCGCTCTGTCTCACATTCATTGATTTAAAGAAAGCCTTTGATTCTGTTGAGATGGAAGCGGTCATCGAAGCCCTAGCCAAACAGGGTGTTCAAACCCAATACATCAAGATCCTTCGAGAGCTCTATTACGGATTCATCACCTGGATCTCACCATTTTACAGGGAAGTGATCATTGATGTTAAAAGAGGGGGTTTGGCAGAGTGATACCATTTCACCGAAACTCTTCAGCATCACCATCGAGAACATCATGCGACAATTAGAATGGGAAGGAATGGGAGTGAAGATAGATGGTCAGCAACTACACCACCTCTGCTTCGCTAATGATATTGTTCTAATAACACTAAACATTAGCCAAGCGGCACAAATGCTGGCTGACTTTGACTGAGAATGTGGAAAGATAGTTCTACAGCTGAATCTCAACAAAACAATGTTCATGAAAAGTGAACTAGTTCCAGAGGCCCCATTCACTCTTAATGGAACAAACATCTCTGAATGCAGCAGTTACGTGTACCTAGATCGAGAACACAACATGATGAACGACCTAACATGTGAGCTGCGCATGAGGAAGTGAGTGGCATGGAACACCTTCAAGAGCATCGAAGAAATAGCTAAAAAGGACAAAGAACCTCCGGCTCCAGGCACATCTCTTCGACTCCACCATTCTCCCTGCATTAACATACGCCTCAGAGACCTGGGCCCTACAAAAGCAGGATAAGAATGCTATTTGGGTCTCCCAGAGAGGAATCGAAAGAGCTATGCTTGGAATATCACGCCTCACTCAAGTGAGAGAAGGAATCTGGAGTTCCGACCTCCATTGATGATCAAGAGTCAGGGACGGGGGCCGGAGCGATAGCCCAGCTGGTGGGGCATTTGCCTTGCACATGGCCGACCGGGTTAGATCCCCGGCATCCCATATGGTTTCCTGATCACTGCCAGGGAGTAATTCCTGAGCAAATAGCCAGTAGTAACCCCTGAGCATCACCAGGTGTGACCCAAAAAGCAAAGAGAGAGAGAAAGAGAGAGAGAGAGAGAGAGAGAGAGAGAGAGAGAGAGAGAGAGTCAGGTATGCTGTCTCGTTTGCCAAGGCATCGAAAATCAGATGGGCTGGACATGTAATGCGATTTGGAGACAACCACTGGACTAGAGCCATTACCGACTGGATCCCACGGGATGTCAAAAGATCACGTGGCCGCCCACCTACAAGATGGTCAGACTTTCTTGTAAAGACACTAAAGGAACGTTTTGAGGCTCTTCATATTCCTGAATCAACTAGATGCCATTGGGGTACATTGGCACGTGATAGGGTCCAATGGAAATGTTACTGGCGCCCGCTCAAGCAAATCGATGAATAACAGGATTCAAGTGATCAAGTGATCAAGTGATCAAGGCTGCATGCAAGGCAAAAGCCCTACCCACTGTGCTGTTGCTGGGGGTGGGGGGGCAAGGTAGATCTTGGCTGGAGTAATATTAACATTTCAATGGAGCTAGGTGAGGTCCCTGTGACCTCACCTTGACCCTAACTGCTTTCCAATGATGTGGGCTGGTCTGGGCTAAAAAGTTATAAAAGCTGTAGCCTGCTTTCTTCTGGGCCTTTTCTCTTTTTGCCTTTTCTCCTTTCTGCCTCTGCTCTCCTCCTCTCCTTCTCTTCCCTGCTGGGCCTTAAGCAGCCATCTTGTCCTAGGATTCTAAACCTACATGTGGCCGGGGCCCAGCCAGGAACCTAAAGTCTAGGGTTTTCCTATTGTTGGTCTGTATACCAGAACAAGTGTGAGTAAAGCCTTCTGAAATTTTACTAGATTCTCGGCGTCTTTCTCGTCCGCGGCCACTGATCCCCTAGGGCAGAAGAGGATCCTGATACCCTGCTCCCAGATGGCGCCCAGCATGCCCTGGCACATAACAGTGGCACCAGTCAGCAAATGTGTGGCCTCAAGCCTCTAAGGTGAGCACTTCCTTTTTCACCAAGCCAGCCCCTGAACCATTACCACAAAGGTTTTGGGCTTTATCTGTGTCAATACTCTGTTCCTTTATATTGGCAAATAGTATTTCACTGTATGGATGTTGCAGGACTCCTAAGGGCCGCTGCATCTGCTCTGGAGTGCCTCCCACAAATCACTCCATAGATAAGGGGTAGTCTAAATGTGGCAGTTTATCCAACCATGTATGCTGTACTAGCTGGTATAAATATTCTCCCATGCTACCACAATCATCATGGGACTAGCTAGATCTTACCAGCATATTAGCCTGGCCACGCTGGACCCCTAAGTAATTAGACCAGAGAGAAATGCTGTTTGCTTCCAAGCAAACAAGCATGGCTCCCTGATATACTCAAAGGCAACTAAAATATAAAACTACAATGAAGTAGAAGAGACTTGTGAAGGCTTGGAGAAATATTTAACTGGCATTAGTATTAGTCCTTGGTACAGAGACATGCCATCTCAGAAACCCCCTTCTCTACCCTACAAAGGCATTCCCAGGCAGATTTTGGCTCAAAACATTAGCATAGTAAAGGCCCTAGGTGAGGTGCAGGGAGGGATTACCTAAGGGCATTGGACCCTCCCTGCTTTCCATAACAGTCGGAGGAAGGTCTGAGTTACAGGGATATAAACTAGCTGTTCCCGCTCTCAGGGCTTTTTCTTCTTTGTGGGATCTCTCCTTGTGAGCGCTCATTCCCCTTGGAAGCTTTTTCTCCTTTACACGTGGTGGTCGCCATCTTGGCCTACACGTGGCTGGGGTTCTAGCCTGGAATCCTAAGCACCGGGCTTTTCCTTTTGCTGATTTGTATGCCTGAACCTGTGATAAGTAAAGCCTTTTAAAACTGCATTAGATTCCTGAGTTTTCATCCGTTCCTCCGCTGGCTTCGGAGGTAGAAGGGAACTTCGCTTCCGGCACTGTCGGGGACCCCGGCAGAGCGCCCCGACATATGGACATACCACACCCACATTTTGTGTATCTATTGACCAGTTGATGGACATTTGTAGCGTTGCCACTTTAGAGCCATTTGACTGATTTATATTTTTCGTGAGGTGTCAGAGCTTACTAGAGTGTTGTGTGGCTGCTTTATGCTTTAGCACGGCACCACCCCCTCCCCAGTGTCGCTTCCTCCCTTCCCCTCACCCCCTGCAGCTTCAGTTTTCAGTTGTCTTGGCAGAATCTCAGTCTGTCAGACCATTTGCAGGAGCCGCGTCCTGTTTCCCCTGCTAGCTTTATACTCTGCAGTGAGATCAGTTAGGATTATCTTTCTCCCTCTGACTCAGCACGACACTCTGAGTTCCAGCCAAGTTTAAACAAAATTCAAGATTTTTTTCTTATAGTTGACTTGTATTCCACTGTATAACTATATCACAAATCACTTGTACCACTTGTCTTCCTGCTGTTCATCGATTTTTGCTCAAGTGGACACCAGTAACATTTCCATACATCCTGTTGTAAGCAAGTGTACCCCAGGGGCATCAGCTTGCCCCAGGAACAGAAAAGCCTCAAACCATTCAACTTCAGGTCATGGGAATGAGGTCCATAATTGTTACTGTTTGTTTTTGTTTTTTTTTTTGCATATCAAATAAAACATGGGTAGCTTGCCAGGCTCTGCCGTGTACGTGGTATACTCTTAGTAGAAGGCTCTCATCTTAAGCATTTAATGATGAAACTCAACGGGAAAGATCAGGTTTTCTTGGGTGGAGCTCTGAGGAGATGTGGAGTCTGGATGTTGAAAATGACTGACCTCATGGTGTGGGGTTGCTCTGGCTTCCTGCTAAGCTCACTGGGATGGTAGGTCACAACTAGAACCTGCCTAGTACTGTATACAGTGTGTAAATGTGAACGATCCTGGGAAGGACCTGGTCCTAATATCCAGTACTATCAAAGACTGTCGTGTGGCCACAGAGCAGCCGCGATGCCACCGTTGCTGTGGGTCTGGCATATCTCTCTTGCGGGGTAGCTGGCGTGGAGGTGGAGGAAAGGGTGGAGAAGCCCAAATCCCAGCTCCAAGTTCGGCCAGTGTGGCCCCTCCCCCACACATATGAGCAACCCTTGGAGCAATGTTGGACTCGGCCAGGGGCTGGCCAGGCCCCTTACCAGTGACCAGAGTTCAGCTCCATGGGTTGCTTCCCACGTGGGGCCAAGCAGCACAGCTGTGGGTCTGTGTCAGGGATGCCTCTGGGGTCCCCGACAGTATCAGGACAGAAGTTCTCTTCTACCTCCAAGGTCGCCAAAGGAACGGATGAAAACTCACAAGTCCGGCGCAGTTCCAAAAAGGCTTTTAATAACACAAAAGCTCTAACACTGCAATCCAATGTAATGAAAGAACTCTATCTCTGGTCAGAACTTAGACCATACAAAAGAGCCTTAGTCTCCCACCAAAGAGAGAGGATCTCACCCGAAAGGAGTCCTACCCAAAAGAAGGGATAAAAAGTGAAGGGGCCTCAAGTCAGTCCCCTTATATACACCAAAGTGTATCTGTGACAGGGAGGGTCATGTCAACAAAGAACCCTAAACAGATTGTAGAAGGGCCACACCCTATTACAGGTATAAACAAAGGTTATGCCAAGGACTGATCCCTTCTACAGAGATTATCTCTTATGTAAAACACTGAGAGAGAGAGAGAGAGAGAGAGAGAGAGAGAGAAAAAGAGAGCTGGTATAAAGTAATACATCTTAATTTCATGGGCTTCATGTAATCTAGGTGGTACCCACAAGGTCCTTCTTATTTATTATCTGCACCAGGGTTATTCTGAGTATCTTGTTCTCCGTATACTGAAAGGGTCACATTCGCCTGCTTGAGAGCAAACTAGTATGATCCTTCCTATAATCTTCCTATAGTCTCAACGTAGCCAGGGTGACAGTTTCCTGGTGAATTCTAACTGTCCCACGCTGATTGCAGTGGGTATAAAGAGGAGCTGTGCCCAATCTAGAAAGCATAGAAGTCTTCTTCAGAGTCAAGGTGACTTCTGTAACTGCCACACCCTCTAGCAGTTTTTACATAGAAGAGAGATCTCATTAGAATGAACCTTGGCTTAAGAACATGTAAGTAGGGCCGGAGTGATAGCCCAGCTGGTAGGGCGCTTGCCTTGCACGCATGGGCCGGGCCGGGTTTAATCCCCAGCATCCCATATGGTCCCCCGAGCACCGCCAGGAGTAATTCCTGAGTGCAGAGCTAGGAGAAACCCCTGAGCATTGCCGGGTGTGACCCCAAAAGAGAAAAAATAGAGCATGTAAGTAGATTAAACTGTGAGTGGGTTAAACAGCAAAGCTCCCAGACTAGCTAAGCCTGTCATCCAACAAGTGTCTGTGAGTGTCTGTGTGTGATGTGTGTTTGTGTTTGTGTATGTCTGCATGTGTGTCTGTCTTTCTGTGTCTCTGTGTGTCTCTATGTGTGTCTGTGCGTGTCCCACCCCATCACAGCAGCAAGGGAAGAGAAGGATGAAATAACAAATAAAACTGCAGGGGTGCTGCGGGCAACGCAACCAGCGCTGCACACTGTGATCCTGGGACCCAAGACTCGATCCCAGCAAGTGCCGCCCCCAAAATGTACAGCCCCTCATCACAACAACAGGAAGAAAAGGGAGAGCAGGGGAAAGAAACAGCTTTTCAAAAACTAGATCACTAGATCACTAGATATCCCGTTGTTCATCAATTTGCTCGAGCGGGCGCCAGTAACATTTCCATTTGACCCTATCATGTGCCAGTGTAGCCCAATGGCATCTGGTTGTTTCAGGAATACGAAGAGCCTCAAACCATTCGTTCATGGTCTTGACGAAGAAGTCTGACCATCTTGTAGGTGGGCGGCCACGTGATCTTTTGGACGTCCCATGGGATCCAGTCGGTAATGGCTCTAGTCCAGCAGTCATCTCCAAATCACATTACATGTCCAGCCCTTCTGATTTTCCATGCCTTGGCAAATGAGACAGCATCCCTGACTCTGGAACAGCGACGGAGGTCAGAACTCCAGATTCCTTCTCTCACTTGAGTGAGGCGTGATATTCCAAACATAGCTCTTTCAATTCCTCATTGGGAGACCCGAATAGCACTCTCATCCTGCTTTCGTAGGGCCCAGGTCTCTGAGGCATATGTTAATGCAGGGAGAACAATGGAGTTGAAGAGATGTGCCCTGAGGGAGATTCTTTGTCTTTTTCACTATTTCTTCGATGCTTTTGAAGGCATTCCATGCCGCTCTCTTCCTCCTGCACAGCTCAGGTTTTAGGTCGTTCATCATGTTGACTTCTCGACCTAGGTAAACATAACTGCTGCATTCAAAGATGTTTGTTCCATTGAGAGTGAATGGGGCCTCTGGAACTAGTTCATTTTTCATGAACATAGTTTTGTTGAGATTCAGCTGTAGACCTATCTTTCCACATTCTCGGTCAAAGTCAGCCAGCATTTGTGCCACTTGGCTAATTTGGTGTTATTAGAACGATGTCATCAGCGAAACAGAGGTGGTGTAGTTGCTGACCGTCTATCTTCACTCCCATTCCTTCCCATTCTAATTGTCACATGATGTTCTTGAGGGTGGCACTGAAGAGTTTCGGTGAAATGGTATCACCCTGTCGAACCCCTCTTTTGACATCAATGATCACTTCCTTGTAGAATGGTGAGATCCTGGTGGTGAATCCGTAATACAGCTCACGAAGGATCTTGATGTATTGGGTTTGAACACCCTATTTGGCTAGGGCTTCGATAACCGCTTCTGTCTCAACAGAATCAAAGGCTTTCTTTAAATCAATGAACGTGAGACAGAGCGGCATCTTGAACTCCCTACAAACCTCAATGAGCTTGGTTACCGTGTGGATATGGTCGATTGTGCTGAATCCTTTTCGGAAGCCAGCTTGCCTGCATGGTTGTCCTTCATCTAATGTTCTGCCAATCCTGTTCAGGATGACTCAAGTGAACAGTTTGTAGATGACGGACAACAGGAAGATGGGGCGATAGTTGCCGATGTCGTGGATGTCTTCCTTCTTGAACAGTAGAACTGTTCTGCTGATTTTCCATTGGGAGGGCACCTTACATTCAGACAGGTAGCGTGTGAAGAGCCAAGCCAGTGTATTGATGAGTACTTAAGGTAGATTCTTCAGGTGTTCGGGTCTGACTTTGTCTGGGCCTGGTGCTGTTCCTTTCTTTACCGACGAGATGGCATGTCGGATTTCAGAAGGGAGAACATTGGGAACGACATATCCATCCTGTGGAATTTGGTATGTGGGCAGGTGGACATGGCTATGAAAGAGATCTGAGTAGAAGTCATGGATAATCTTCTCCATTGCCTTTCTGGAAGATGTGATAGATCCATCAGGGTGTCAGAGGGCAGTCATCTTTGTCTTATAGTTGGCGAAGGACAGGCAGGCATTGTGAACACTTTTCCCCGGCTTCTGCTGCATCTTCCAGTATTTCTGCTCTTCTCTCTTTGAGGTCTTCCTTTATGGCTTCTCTGCACCGCTTTGTGAGCTTGGACATTAGCATTTGGTCGCCTGAGGCTCGTGCCTTGCCACTTTGGCGAATGAGCTCCGAGAGTGTTTGAAGACAGGCGTCCTTTTGTGTCTTTCTCTTTCTCAGCATTCTTCGCACTATCATGGAGGTGCTGAACCAGTCGATTGTATTCTTCATCGATGTTGTCAATGATGGTATCTTCCCATGTTGCCGCAATGGTGCCAAAGAGTTCCCAATTGGTGGTCGTTCTGGGAGTTCTTAAACTTTGCAGCCTTTTCTCCCGCGTGCGAAGTAGAATTTTGCACGAAGGAGACAGTGGTCCGATCCTGTTTGGAATTTTGGGATGACAGCGGCATCGGTCAGGCAAAACCTTCAATTGAAGATGATGTGGTCAATTTCATTATGGAACTGTCCACCAGGAGATTCCCATGTCCAACGTTTCGCTTCAGCCTTCTGGAACTGTGAGTTCCCATGAATGGCCTTGGTGGACATGATGAACTCAGATAGTCTCTCACCCTGTTTGTTCCATTCTAGGCCATGGGTCCCAATGTGGAGTTCTTCAGCCTATCTTCTCGGTCCTATCTTGGCATTAAAATCACCAACTATGATCTTGTAGAATGTGATCT